>JAKOGI010000342.1:87500-310000 GCA_029747015.1 Carnegiea gigantea | reverse complement strand
GGATGTTACCAAACCCTCGAACATCCAACATCCTGAAATCAAACATTTAACAACAAATTGGTAAAGCCTATAGCCACATATAGCAAGCTAGCATACCGTGTCCTGGTGACCAAATTGCTTGCTTACAAGAGCAGCTTTCATTCAAGATTATTGGTAGATTATAATGCTAATTCAATTATCAAAATAGAAAAAAGTGGTAACTGCTTTGAATTTCCTCAAATTATTGGTAGATTATAACCAATAATGTGAGATACATGTCTGCCTGGGATTGATTTTCAAATCCATGCCGTCCGGTAAACTTTTGCACCGCTACAGTTCGTGCGAGTGAAAGGGTTGATAAATTCTTAATCTATCTCTCATTTGTTGATGAATTCGATTTGAGAAAGGCAATGATACCATGGGTTAGGGTTTATCCAAACCCAAAAATCTTCCTTTCTCTTACCACCTCTGTTGTGTGCGAGTAAGGGGGATTAGGCGTAAACCGACGATCAGTAGTAGTGCGGCTGGACGCTACTACTCCTGAATCCTCCCCTCTCTTCGAGTATCTCTATGTTCATACTCCACGAAGAAAAATTGGGAGTATTTACGCATAGGTTTTCAATATTTGTTTTTTTTTCAATTGCTGCGATACTTAATCGGCTTACCGCTTAATTAATTAGATCATCATAAAATTAAATTAATTTGTATTTATATATATTTTTTAAGTGCCCACATGCATTAAGTATAGAAAGGATTCTATAGGGTCCCCACACTTATTAAGTGTGAAATTGAGAAGAGTTCTAATTTTCATCACCACACTTCCTTTAAGTGTTGTAGTGTAAGTGTGGAAGGATGTATTATTTTTTGTAGTGCAGTGCCGACAGCTTGCACGGAGTCGGTGCCTCGCCGGCGTCACTCAGTCGACCAGTGCACCGGAGTAGGTACCACATTGGCGTGCCCAAATTACGGCTGAGGTGGTCCAGCATCAGGGGTTTTTACGGCCTCAGATGACAGTCACCGACGCCTTCATCATTTTCCTCTTCAGACTGGTAGCCGGCAGTGGTGGCTGTAAACGGTGAGTTCCATAGCCTACTCGCTCCTTGGTTCCCCCCTGAGTTCTCTCTGTCTCTGGGCCAGAGCCTGCTTCTCGGGTTAGTTCCCCCGAAGGCAATTGTTGCTGCCTGTGGCTTCTTGGGTAGTTCTCTCTGCTCAATGCCATTGTTGACCCAAAGGAATGAACCATTAAGCTGCGTTTGTTCTGTTTTTCGGCCCTTCGTTGTTGCTATTCATCTTCCTAATCTCAGGTTCCCTCCCTTTCCCCTTTCTCCTTGAATTGCTATTCATATTTTTTCAGCTGGGTTGTCGATATTTCTCAGCTAGGTTGCTATCCATCTCCCCATTTCTTCTTTAGTTGTGGCCGAATCTTATTTCTCGAGTCCTGGTTTCTGTCTGCTATTTGCTCTGTTCAAGTGTCGGTAGCAGTGAGCAGTGTTTTTGATTCGGAAACTGAGGTGGCTTGCTTGTGTTTGGTGGCTTGCCTGTGTTCGTAATTACAGGTGGAGGATTTTATTTTTGGTGGCTTGCCTGTGTCTTAAATTTTGCTCTAAGTGGTTTTATTTCTACATAGGTTCTACTCCTTTCCAATTTTGCATTTGCCTTGGTAGATTTTTGATAACTGGAAGAGTTCCAGTTGTTCTATTTCTAAGTTGGAAGGTTTTGTTTTGTGCCCTGTATTTGCTGTTTTGGTTGCCCTGTATTTGCCTTCTTCGTTAGCCCATGCTTCATTATTTTTGCCCTTATTGCTAGTTTGGCCCATGACAATATTAGTATTAGTTGTTGCAAGTTGTTTTTGGCCTTTGTTGCTGGTAGAGATCTATTCCAGTTGTTTTTGGTGCCTTTGACAGTAGTAGTTCCTTTTTGCAAGTTGGAGGGTTTTGTTTTTAACTTTTTTTGGTAAGCCCTTGGCAATTTTATTTTTATTTATTAGTATTAGTCCGTGGCATTATTAGTATTTTGCTACTGTTGTTAGTATTTTGTTGGGATTCTCTGCCTTTGTCATATTAGCATTACTTTTATTATTAAACTAGTTTCAGTATTTTTAAGTAGTTCTTGATTAGTAGTTTGGATACTACTACTTGGTTCAATCCCTTTCAAGGTTACTCTCTTGGAGCGTAGTGTTTCAGTATTTTGGTTAGTCTCTTGGCTACTTTTCTTGTTTTTGTAGGCTGATTTTCTACTTAATTTCTTTACTACTATTTATTTTCTATTAGTTTTCCATTTAATTTTTCAATTATTGTCACCTTTAGTAGTATTTTTGCCCCATCATCTTGCTTAGTCGCCTTTTGGATTTTCGTAAGTATCGTAACATCGGTATTTAATATTGCATGTATTGTGGTAGTTGTGTTGGGTGTACTAGTGTTATCGTATAAAGTTATTATTTTAGTTAGTAGTTTGCGTTTGACTAGTGTGTTTTCTTGCCGAGTAGATTCCTAGGCTTGTTTACTCAGGCTGTGGGCCTCTGTAGCCAGTGCCTGTTTATCGTTTAGTTTCTGTGCCTGGTTCTTTTCTGCTTTAATTTCCCTTTTGGGCCCACTCGGGATTTTTTTGGGGGGAGCTTCTCTGCTTACTCCCTCATTTTTTCCAATGCAAGCTTATTGTGTTTTTAGTAGGATTTTGTAGTGCGTTGCGGGAGGTGGGTGTGGGCAGCTTAAGCTAGTGGCGAGCAATGTAGTAGCTTCAGCCAGTCCTCCAGGGGGTAATGGGGTCAGGAGGGGTGGAGGGTTTCGGAAGGTGCACTTAGCGTCTTGGAATCTTGTGTCTCTTACGGGTAAGTCTATAGAATTAGTTAAGTCTTTGCATAGGCGTAGGATTAATATAGCTTGTGTTCAAGAGACGAAGTGGATGGGGGCTAAAGTTAAAGAAGTTGATAGGTACAAATTGTGGTATTCGGGGACAATCAAGGCGAGGAATAGAGTTGACATCTTGGTTGATAAGGAGTTGGTAGACTCTGTTGTTGAAGTGAGGCGTAAGAGTGACTGAATTATGGCCATAAGGGTTTTGGTGGGTTCAGAAGTCATAAATGTGGTTAGTATGTATACTCCTCAAATCGGTTTGCCGGACGATATTAAGAAACTTTTTTGGGAGAATTTGGATATGGTCATCCAGGATGTACCTCGGAGCGAGAAACTTTTTATAGGAGGAGACTTTAATGGCTATATTGGTGTGGACTCATACGGGTATGATATGGCCCACGGGGGTTTCGATTTTTGGGAGAGAAATAGCGGAGGAGTCGCTGTGCTGGACTTCATGGTGGCGTATGAATTGTCTGTGGCAAACTCCTATTTCAAGAAGAAGGATGAGCGCTTAGTGACCTTTAAGAGTGGCTCCTTAAAGACCCAAATTGATTACTTCCTGGTGAGGGCGGATAGTCGGAGGTTTTGTAAGGATTATAAGGTGATACCTAGTGAGTATCTAGGAACTCAACATAGGTTGCTAGTGTTGGATGTGGAGTTCAAATGTTCTAGGTGGAACAAAAGGAGAGTCGGGAACCCTAGAGTTAAGTGATGGAACCTTATGAAGGAGAACGCCGCGTTATTATCGGAGAGGATTATTGAAGAGGGGGCTTGGGGGTGAGCAGAGGATGCAGATAAAATGTGGGAGGCAATGGCAGATTGTATTCGAAGGTGGGCTAAAGAAGTCCTCGGTACTTCTAGAGGAGGTGGTAACAAAATGAAGGGTTCTTGGTGGTGGAATGAGGAGGTAAAGGAGAAAGTCAAGGAGAAAAAAGAGGCATATGCTGATTTCATAAACAGTGAAGCGGTTGAAGAGAGAGAGATTAGTAGAGTTAGATATAAGGCAGCTACGAAGGTAGCCAAGAAAGCTGTTGCGGTAGCTAAGAGCATGGCTTTTGATAGGTTATACCAAAGACTGGAGACCAAGAAAGGGGAGAAGAAAGTCTTTAAATTGGCGAGGGTCAGGGATAGAAGATTAAGAAATTTAGGTGTTGTGAGGTGCATCAAAGATAAAAATGGTAGGGTGTTGGTTGAGGATGCAGAAATCAAGGAGAGATGGCAAAGATACTTTTTCAAACTCCTCAATGGTGAAGGGATGGAAGACTCTCATATTAAGGTAAGAAAGTTTAGTGAGAGGCGACTGGATCTGCGAGTGTGCGGTTATATCAGTAAGGACGAGATTAAAGAGGCCTTAAAGAAGATGACTAATGGGAAGAAAGAGGGTCCAGATCAGATACCAGTAGAAGTGTGAAAGTGCTTGGGTAAAGAAGGATTAGAGTGGCTGACGGAGCTTTTCAATGCCATTTTTAGGACTGCTAAGATGCCCAAAGAATGGAGGTCTAGTACAGTCATCCCCATGTATAAGAATAAAGGGGATATTCAAGATTGTAGTAATTTTAGGGGTATAAAGTTGCTCAGTTACTCTATTATAGTTATGGGAGAGGGTGATTGAAAGAAGGTTGCAGAAGGATGTTTCGATTTTAGAGAACCAATTTGGTTTTATACTAGGTTGATCGACTACAGAGGCGATTTACCTCCTTAGAAGGCTCATAGGTTTGTACAGAGATAGAAAGGTGGATGTCTATATGGTATTCATTAACCTGAAAAAAGCATATGATAGAGTTCCGCGTGAAGTGGTTTGGAGATGCTTGTAAAAGAAAGAAGTGTCACCCTTGTATATTCGAATTATTAAGGACATGTACGAGGGAGGTAGGATGAGTGTTAGGACGCCAGGAGGGGTCACCAATGACTTCTTCGTTGGTATGGGCCTGCATCAGGGTTCCGACTTAAGCCCTTTTCTTTTCACTCTAGTTATGGATGTGTTGACAAGAGGGATTCAAGATGCGTTACCATGGTGTATGCTTTTTGCAGATGACATTGACCTTATTGACGAGACTAGATAGGGAGTTAGTGACAAGTTGCAGCGTTGGAGACATACTTTGGAATCTAGAGGTTTTAGAGTAAGCATATCGAAGATGGAATACCTTCATTGCTATTTCAGTGAAAGGGTAGATGCGGGGGGAGAAGTAACCCTGAATGGGAGGTCGATAACTAAGGTCATTAAGTTTAAGTATCTAGGCTCGATCATTCAGCAGAATGGGGATATTGACGAAGACATTAACCAGCAAATAAAAGTGGACTGGCAAAAATGAAAGTATACCTTAGGTGTGCTGTGTGATAAGAGGGTGCCCCTCAGATTGAAAGGCAAAGTCTATCGTATGGTAGTTAAACCGACTGTTCCTTATGGTTCAAAATGCTGGCCTCTAAAGAAGACACAGGTTAAAGGTTGTTGGTAGCAGAGATGAGGATAATTAGGTAGATGTGTGAATATTCTAGGATAGACAGAATTAGGAATGGAGTTATCCGAGACTTAGTTAGAGTAGCTCCCATAGAAGATAAGTTAAGAGAAACAAGACTCCGATGGTTTGACTATATGAAAAGGAGGAGTGAGGGCACTCCAGTGAGGAGATGTGAGATGATTAGTATCCCCAAAGGTAAAAGAGGCAGGGGACGACTAAAGAAGAGTTTGGACGAGGTGATTAGAGAAGACTTGAAAGTTGTCGGTTTGACGGAGGACTTGGCTCAGGATAGGAGGCTGTGGCGGGATAGGATTAGGATCGTGGATTGTAGAGAGTTCGCTCCATAGTTCTCTTTTGGTGCAGTGGCATAGTGCTTTTTCACATGTCGTGTTTATATACAGGTAGCACTCTCTTCTGTGAGGAGCCATGGCTTGCCTACCCCGGGCTGTTAAGGTATATCATCTTCCTCTCATAGTTTGTTCTTCCTCTAATAGTTTGTTCTTGTTACTTAGCTCTAGCAACTAGTCCTTTTAATATGTCTTGGTCATCCCTTGATACGAGTCCTTAATTTTCCCATTAAATATTTTTATAAAATCTTTCCTCTTTAAAATATTTTCACAAAATCCTTTCTTGTGGGTCTCTTGGAATCAGCTTCTCTATGGGTAGGAATACCGGTAGAGATAAGGTTGCCTACAGCTGAATCTCCCCATATCCTGCGGAAGCGGGACCCACACTGGGAGGTGGTGTTGTTGTTGTTTGTATGTATGTATGTATGTATGTATGTATGTATGTGTTAGGCGATAATTTGTCGCATTTTACGTACCCTTTTCACCTAATCTTAGCTCGTATAATAACGTAATCTTTAGAGTTTTTCTTGTTTTATTAAGTATTCTTTGAGATTTTTACTTGTTTTGTTCATTCTTGCAGGTAATAAGTTAAATCAAGCAAATCCCGCGAAAAAGGGCGAAAAAGGATCAAAACAGGCGAAAAGACGGGAAACGGAGCCAACCGGGCAAAACCGGCCAGCAATGTGGCACGGCCACACCGTGCCACTTGGCACGACCGTGCCACCATGGCACGGTGGGGCCGTGCCCACTGGCACGGTCGTACCACTCGTGTCTCCGTCCGGTTCTTCGCGGCCCGCCTTGTCTTCTATTTAATCCCCTCTTTCTCGACCTTGTTCGGGGGGGTTTTCTTCCTTCTACTTTTCTAGGTTAGTTTAGTTTAGGTTTGTAGCCAATAAAAACCCCTTTGAGGGGACTAGATTAAGATTTAGTTGTATTGATTTGGGATTGACGCTTGAGGATTTCCACTTCACTCATTCAATTCAAGCATAAGTCTTCTTCTTCCTCTCTTATTATTTCAATTTTGTTATTGTTTGTTCTTGTTTAATCTTATTAGTTTAGATTGTATTAGTTTAAGCGTTTAGTTTTGATTGTTAATTCATGTTTTATTTGATTGTTGGATTTCATTCTCTTTCCTTCAGTTCATGTTTATTACGTCCTTCGTTAGTTTAGGTTTAGGTTTAGGTTTTTGTGTTTTGTTAATGATTAGTTGTTAGAATTTGTTGGCTTGGGTTGTGATTAGCCTTTTGATGGCTAACTAATCTTGTATTTGGCCTAACCATACCCAATCTATGCTTAGAACCTAGAGTTTTCCTTCACGCCCGCCAAGTGTTCGATGAAATGCCTGAGAGGGTTTTCATCCATATTTTTGGGCGATTGACTTATGCTGAGAGGTGAGGTCAATTTGCTAGTGTGGGAGAGGGAATAGCCGAGTTTGGGACACGAAAGTAGTATCCGAATCGAGTTAGGTCCGGGGTTGCTAGTTTTGTAGTCTAATTCGACTAACCCCACGAAAGTAGGTGGTTACGCGAGTTAGACTAGCTCATGACCCTTGAGAGAGGGCTTGGGTGGCCTTTGATGGTGCAACCGACCATCTCTAGTTCGTAGTGTGGTTTGGGTAGGTTAGGACTCGTCTTGGTTAGTTGGTTCATCCATTGGTAAAATCACAACTCCAAGTCGCTTGTTTCTGTGTTTGTAGCGTAGTTTAGCTCCCCACTCCTTCACCCTTTGATCCTGCCTAACTTGAGACGCTTTAGTTAGCCCTGGTAGTTGGAAACACAATTCCCTGCGGACGACACCCCAAGTACTCAACGATACACCTTGCACTTGGGGTTTATAAATATTAAAACTCTGTTTTTCTTGCAACAAGTTTTTGGCGCCGTTGCCGGGGAATTGGCCTTTTTCAATATTGGGGTTTACTTCAGCATTCGAGACTAGGCCTTTAGAAAATCCAAAAAAAAAAATCAAAAAAAAATCAAAACTTTCAAAAAAAAAAAGAAAATATGTCTCCTTTCCACTTCCCTCAACATGAGCATGAATTGTTTTGGCAATACTATGATAGATTACATGCTTTTCTTGCTCATTGTGGTTATTGCTTCGAGAAGTGGGAAATTTTGAACATGGTCTATGAGGGTGTGACTTGTGAGACCCGTGCTCTTTTGGAGCATTGGGACTTCTGTGCTCGAAACGTTGATGAAGCTTGGGAATTACTTGAGTGGTTGGCTAGGGATACTTATGAATTTGAGACTAGTCAATTTACTTCATCCATCCCATCCCCCTGTATTCCTAAGTATACACCTCTTGCATGTGAGATCTGCCATCGTTCTGACCATGACAGTGTTTCTTGTCCCTATCGTATTTCTGCTGATGGCTTTGCTAGAATTTCTAGTATGATAGAGGTCATGAACAAGCAACAAATTGAGTTTGCTGAGTTTGTTAATAAATCGCGGGAGTATGACCTATCACCCAAGATTGACCCTAGTTCTAGTGCTCCTAGACTTGATGTCAATCTGTGTGATGATGGTGCGTCTTTTCCTCCTCTAGAGTCCGGACTAGAGGATGTGCTCGACCCTCCCTTACCTACTCTACCTCTTGTTGCTCCATCCCTACCTAGCACATTTAAGGACAACACTTTGACCTATCCTGATCCACCTTTCCCTTTAGCTCAGTCGACGGAGTTCGGGGTAGGTGCGACATTTTGTGTTGGTGCTAGGGTCGATGGGGATGATTTCTGTCTTGAGTCAGACGGTACTTGTAGTGAGGTGCAGGATCTTGACAAGATTCTCGAGGGGGAGTCCAGTGTGGATGCTGTGGCTGTAGTTTCATCTAGTCTTGATTTTACTGACCATGTATCCCTCAACCCCCTTGATATTTCTCATGCTTCTTCATGTTCACTACCCTCCTCTTCCCTGAGTACCATAATTTATCACTCGTTGCATGTCATGATATGCTTGAGGGGAATGAGATAGACTGTATGGAGTCCCTAGGTGCCTTTAGAGGGTATGACCCCTCCCTTGACCCTTATAGTCTATACCTAGAGGACATGCCTGGAAAAATCATCTTCCCTATTGAATTCAATCATTCTACTGATTTTTCTAAGGCATTTGATAAATTTAGGAGAGCACTTACTATTATTTCTGCATCCCTGTTTAAGTGCTCTTACTTACACTCATCTGAGTTGCAGGCTCAGGTGTTTGATAAACTTCTGCGAGCGTTGACGGCATCTGAGTTGGCGATGCGCGTCCTGAACGCCGCCGAGGAGTGGCTGATGCTCCTCGCGCTTCCCCAACCTCGTCCTAGCGAGGTGTAGTTTGGGTACATTCCGCACCCGACCTGGTATATTCGTTTTCACTCTTCTCTTCCCCCCTTCTTTTTATTTTTTCTTTTCTTTCTTTTTGTTTTTGTTTAGTTGTGAATACTAGGATTGTGTTTTTGTTGGTGATCATCTTGTGGTGAAATTGTTGCTGAGCCGTTGTTGGCTATGATCACCATTTTTGTGTTTTTGTGAATTTTTTTTTGTGTTGTGATTGGTGGTGTTGTTGGATTGGTCCATATTTGTTTTTGGTGGTGTCAGTTTGTATATATGTGTGATCGTGTTGTTGTTTTGGGTGAGATTGTGTTTTTGGGAGAGTGTGTTAGTTTTGTCGTCTTTTGTTTTTCTTGTGTTTGATTTTGTTTTCTTTATTTTTGTGTGTTGGTGATGACTCACGGCTCCCAATGAGGACATTGTGAAATTTAGGTGTGGGGGTGGGGTCATCTCCCATTTTTCTTCTTATTTTTGTGAAAATTTTTTGATCTCCCATTTTTCCTCTTAATTTTGTGAAAATTTTTCATTTTTGTGTAAATTTTTCTTTTCTTTTCTTTTTGCATTTAAGGGAGTTTTGTACTATTTTGATCAGTCTTGATCCCTGATACCTTGACTATTAACTCGTATATAAGTATAATGTGCATGATGGATATTCATCCCCAGTCTGCCGTTTTAGACCTCAGTTCTAACCCCAACAGTCCATCGTAATTTTGCAATCTAGTCCTGAATTCATGTATTGTCATCATCCTTCATTCTTAGTCTTCCACAATCGACTCTCCCACTGTCTACTGCACAGTTCCCTTTATATGCGCTGGCACCCCCCTTTTTCCAAAGCAAAAAAAAAAAAAACAAATTCAAGCGCTACTGGGTGTATCCCTTTGAGGCGTGACATGAGTTTGTATTGAAAAAAATAATAATGGAAAGAAAAGAAAGTGGGGAAGAAAAGAGTTGGAAATGACAAGTACCCCTTTGAGGCATGCGCTACTGGGTGTTACCCTTTGAGGCAATACTGCTACTGGGGAAGCCTGTTTTCCATGCTAGCAAATCAAAAAGGTAGCTTGTGTCAATTGCGTGGGATTGAGTTTGGTTTTGGTAGGCTTAGTTTCAGGGTGATGATACACTTGCACACTAGGCACCAGGATGGATTCAATGTTCTCATGCGTCGTGGGGTGAAAAGCTGATGTCTGGATGCCATTCTTTGGGATGATGTGTTCTGAAATGCATATAATGCTTGTGTACAGGTTAACACTTGAGCTACTAGGGGGTTTTGGTTGATTCGATCGTGTACAGTTTATCCCAATGTATATATTGTGTTTTGTCATTTTTATTTTTCGATTTTTGTTTTTCTTTTCTTTGTTTTTCCTTTTTGAGATTTTGTGGGTATATCTTCTGCAAACCCTCACGAGACCTTACTCGTCCACTTGGGGGAACCAAGGGGTTTAAAGGGCTTGTTGCATACGCTAAATGCAATCGCGATTCCTGCGAAAGTGAGTTAGGTTTCTAGATTAGTTTTTCTTTTGTTTTGCTCGAGGACGAGCAAAAGATAGGTGTGGGGGTATTTGTTAGGCGATAATTTGTCGCATTTTACATGCCCTTTTCACCTAATCTTAGCTCGTATAATAACGTAATCTTTAGAGTTTTTCTTGTTTTATTAAGTATTCTTTGAGATTTTTACTTGTTTTGTTCATTCTTGCAGGTAATAAGTTGAATCAAGCAAATCCCGCGAAAAAGGGCGAAAAAGGATCAAAACAGGCGAAAAGACGGGAAACGGAGCCAACCGGGCAAAACCGGCCAGCAATGTGGCACGGACCGTGCCACCATGGCACGGTGGGGCCGTGCCCACTGGCACGGTCGTGCCACTCGTGTCTCCGTCCGGTTCTTCGCGGCCCGCCTTGTCTTCTATTTAATCCCCTCTTTCTCGACCTTGTTCGGGGGGTTTTCTTCTTCTACTTTTCTAGGTTAGTTTAGTTTAGGTTTGTAGCCAATAAAAACCCCTTTGAGGGGACTAGATTAAGATTTAGTTGTATTGATTTGGGATTGACGCTTGGGGATTTCCACTTCACTCATTCAATTCAAGCATAAGTCTTCTTCTTCCTCTCTTATTATTTCAATTTTGTTATTGTTTGTTCTTGTTTAATCTTATTAGTTTAGATTGTATTAGTTTAAGTGTTTAGTTTTGATTGTTAATTCATGTTTTATTTGATTGTTGGATTTCATTCTCTTTCCTTCAGTTCATGTTTATTACGTCCTTCGTTAGTTTAGGTTTAGGTTTAGGTTTTTGTGTTTTGTTAATGATTAGTTGTTAGAATTTGTTGGCTTGGGTTGTGATTAGCCTTTTGATGGCTAACTAATCTTGTATTTGGCCTAACCATACCCAATCTATGCTTAGAACCAAGAGTTTTCCTTCATGCCCGCCAAGTGTTCGATGAAATGCCTGAGAGGGTTTTCATCCATATTTTTAGGCGATTGACTTATGCTGAGAGGTGAGGTCAATTTGCTAGTGTGGGAGAGGGAATGGCCGAGTTCGGGACACGAAAGTAGTATCCGAATCGAGTTAGGTCCGGGGTTGCTAGTTTTGTAGTCTAATTCGACTAACCCCACGAAAGTAGGTGGTTACGCGAGTTAGACTAGCGCATGACCCTTGAGAGAGGGCTTGGGTGGCCTTTGATGGTGCAACCGACCATCTCTAGTTCGTAGTGTGGTTTGGGTAGGTTAGGACTCGTCTTGATTAGTTGGTTCATCCATTGGTAAAATCACAACTCCAAGTCGCTTGTTTCTGTGTTTGTAGCGTAGTTTAGCTCCCCACTCCTTCACCCTTCGATCCTGCCTAGCTTGAGACGCTTTAGTTAACCCTGGTAGTTGGAAACACAATTCCCTGCGGACGACACCCCAAGTACTCAACGATACACCTTGCACTTGGGGTTTATAAATATTAAAACTCTGTTTTTCTTGCAACAGTATGTATGTAGTATATATATATATATATATATATATATATATATATATATATATATATACATATATATATATATAATATATATATATATATACATATATATATATATATTATATACATATATATATATATATACATATATATATATATATACACATACATACATACATACATACATATATATATGTGTGTGTGTGTGTGTGTATGTGAGTGTGTGTGTGTGTGTAGACATACACATGCACACATGTGTAGTGTAAAATATAGTAAGTGCACGGTGCTAATGTAATTAACAGTGGCAAGTGTAGGTTGCGTCCACAGGGAACTTGCTTTCAACTATCAAAACTGATTAATCTACTCAATCTAGGCGAATCAAGCTTGGAGATTTAACTATCAACTAAGAAAACGATGACAATTAAGAATGTGATTAAGAATTCAGATGATTAAAATTCTTAGGTTGGAATTAATAGCACGACTATGCTAGCATGTAAATTACTAACCCTAAGAACTTGCCTAAGCTTGTAATAAGAATGGATAGTCTAGCAATTTAGCCCATCTCCTCCCTTTTTCAAGAGTCGAAGACTAATCCTAAACGTATGGTATTCTATTTTCATGGAACTAAAAGTCGAAGTATTACAAGATCTACAATTTCAATTCGCAATTAGAACTTCAATTTTTTCATATCAAAATCCTAATTATCCACTAAATCACGCTAGGGAAAGGTTTCATCTTTCAACATTCCCATAAATCCTAATAAAAATGGATAAATGATCTTTCAAACAATTCATTGAACATGTGGTGTGCAAATTAGAGTTCAATAACACAAACAATGGTTAAGAAAGGTTTGGGGCTAAGTCATGGTTTGACTAGGCATAGCTGACATTAATCCCAACCCAAGTTGGAAAATTTAGCCACTAATCATATTAACAACTACCATAGAAAAACCTAAGTTGATAAAAACGATGAACATAAAACCCTAGAAAATCAATAACAAACTAAGAGAGAATTGAGGAACAAACTTGAATTAAACGCAATAATGATCATCAAACAATCTTTAATGATGATAAACGTAATGCAAAAGAGTCTTTCAAATATCCCTAATAAACTCTAGGAATCGCCTACAAAGAAGTGTTTTAAGATAGACAAAATTTGCCCCCAAAATAAATCCAAAAACTATTTTAATATTGTGAAAACTGGGAAGACACATAGCCGTACGTCAACGCACGGGTGCTTGTGCACTGCCACGCATGGTCCTGCACTGCAACACAGTTGCCAGCGCGCAACTTCGAGAAACTGGGATGTTCACTGTTGGATTCTGCATGATTGTGCTACAGTACATGGACAATCGTGCACTCTCTTGACTCTTGAGTCTTGCTTTCCCAACCCCCTGAACTTCATCGAACCTTTTATTTTCCTTGGAACTCGTCCACATGGCCTTTCTTTCTATCAAAACAAATGAATTTCTCATTTTCTTGGCAAGGACTTCTAAAAATAAGAAAGATCACTTTGTAAGCACAATATGGACCAAAAGAGGTAAATTTGACCATTTCTCATCAAGATTCAACATAAAAATAATGGGAAAAGGGGGTCAAATAAGGGCTAAACAAGGTCAAAATAGAGTTTATACACACACGTGGACATGTACATGTAGACGTACATACCATAATGAATTTTCTTTATATCGATTTGTTATAACGACACCCTATTGCAATAGCTTATATTTCCCTCGTATAAAAGATCAAGTGTGACTTGGCGCAATGTGAATAATTTAAGAACGTGAAAATGGCATCCTTAATGGGTAGGTTTCAAAAGGATTACTCAATCTGGCCAACGATCTTAACACCAACAGTTGAGCGCATCCTAAATATTAACCAAAGCATCCGCATTATGGACACGTATTCATATCCACAAATCAACATGACGTTTCACTACTCCAATCTAACTAATGACAACTTTTTTATTAGCCTACAATGACCCTAAAACCTAGGTTGTCACCCAACTCATAATGACCTAATTAACTGAATATTAGCAAATAAACTTGGGTTTAGGGCATTACCACCATGATATGAAAGATGAGGTTTGGTTAACTATTTACATTAACATCATAATATTTCTTATGTCACATGAAAATCAAATGAAGTACAACTTGTATATGCTAGATCTAAAATGAAAGTTCAATACCGTAAAACTTCATGGAATGTCATTATGGGCTTGTTTAGACCCATTGATCGTCTTATTGCTTTATTTCTATTGACAGGTGTTTAGACTTCCCAGACACTCCACCTAAAAGACAAAAATACAAAAATATTTTCAGAATGAGCTGAAAGTCAATGTGCTTACCCCTTTGCTATAAAGAAAAAATCCATTTTTCAGTAAGAGCACACACTTTGATTTATTTTAGTTCAAAATTAGGGGATGGGGCGGATGAGAGAATTATATTAAAATTATTGCAGGTTGTTATTTGAAAGTGGGAACCAAATTGATGAGCTCATACCTACAATGCAATTATTGAGTAAGGTGCACACATTTTAGGCCGATCGAGAAGCCGGAGTTGAAGGTACGGGATGAATTGGTGGGTCTAAGCCATAATAATTGATAATTAGTGGGTCCACTTAATGTTGTGGAAAAATCGTGCTTAGAAATGATTCATTAAATATTGTACATTACTACATCTAGGGTTTTTTATCGGAAAATATGTGAAATTTTGAATGACGTAGGCAGTAAATGTGCCTTGTTTCTTGAGTATGTTCTCTCTCTATGCTATTGAGTAACAGATGACTCAATGGCAAATGGCCTCGTCCTTTGATTCAAAGAGACTTAGTATTGTTAACAACAGACGTGGTGTTCACTTTGGTAAATCTAGTCGCATAAATGCAATGCTTATGTGTGTATTTTATTAATGGGGTATATGTATAATGTATTTTAATATACTCAACACAATTAATGAGTTTCATAAGTTTAACAATAATAATAACTTAGGTGATATTTTTTTTGTTCTTGATGCTAAGAACAACAACGACGACAACAACAACAACAATAATAATATAGGTGATAATTTTCTTTTGTTCCTTTTGTGGAACTCTAAGATCCACTCCACCACCTTGATTACCAGCTAATTAGGGAGATAATTAAGACAAAGGGTAAACAAACAATTGTGTCATCGTAGTGATTCTATTACAATTGCAATGCAGTATTTGAAGCTAGAGTGAGTGAATTTGCTGATTTTTATCTCTTTTTTTTTCCTTTTTCTTCCTTGTGTTATTCAAGATTTTCCTTGCTGATTTTCATAGTTTCTTATTTTTTTTCTTTTCTTTAGCTTACTAATTATCTAAGTAGTGGAGTAATTTATTGGCTTATCTAAGCACTTATCCACCTAATCATTTTAGTTTGATCTAACTTAAATAATAAGATTTAATTAAATATGCATTTTATAAACTAAGCTCTATCAAAATTATGCAATTTTGTTATCAAAAATCATATTATTACATTATTACTTTGTTTAGTATTAAATAATAAATTAGATGCATTATAAAATCTAAACATGAGTGCTTGCGCCAAAAATATACTATTTATGCTCTACCCTTATGCCTAATTTATGCTGTAATAATTGTTATTTTTAGATTTTTATTTGATTTTATTTGATTTTGCAGGTGTTGAATAAATTGGAAAAAAGTAAGGCAAAGATTTTAAAAAAACTCTAAATGCCCCAGCCCCATGCGTGCTTCTCTCGTGACTAGTCCCCCATCCTTTCATGAGTAATTCAATGGTATATACCCATGTACCTAATTATGTACACACCTATATAAAAGGGTGTATACCATATTCCAAAAATTCTTAGATATAAACGTATGTATTTCAGCATGGTACACACTCTCTTATATATGTGTGTATATAGTTAGATACATGGGCATGTACCATAGAATTTTTGTCCTTTCATCTCCTTCTCTCTCCTCTCTCGGCCAAACAGACCCCTAAAACCCTGCCGACACCCGCTCATCTCTTCCTTCTTCGACATCACGTGCTCTTGATATGTCTGCTTCATCCCTACCTCTCTCTCTCTTCGAATCGTAGAGTACTAACACAACACCACACGACTATCTTCATCCACCTTCACACCACCATCGTCATCGCCATCTCCACCATCCACAACATCTGCAAAATCAAGGGCTGTGATTGAGAGAGGCTCAGGTATAAATCAAAGGTTGCGCTGCTAGAATTAGGCTTTAAATTAGGTTTTAGCTAAAGTTTTTCAGGTTTAATTTTAGTTTTTGGGGTTTTAATTTGAGTTTAGCAATTTAGGGTTTGATTTCTATTTTTCTATTTTTGATTTCGAATGATGGACTCGTTGTTCTAGCTTGCAATTTTGAATATTCAAAGTTATTGTTGATTTGGGTAGATTATCACAAATTTGTAGTTGTAATTGCAACGTTTTTTAGGTTTGGTATTGATTAATTTCGGTTTTCCCCTTCCCCTTTTCTGTTGTTCTGCTCTCCCCTGCTTCTTCTTTTTGCTTGCTTGAATTCCCTGCATTGGCAGTGTCATGGTCGACTTGGTGTTTGTCTTGATTTCGTTAAGTCTGAGCTTGTCCCTTCTTCCCGTTTTTCAATTCTCTGGGTTATGCATCCCGATCTAGACTTTGGAGCTTTGAGTTGGTTGGTGGATGTTTGATGATCACCATTGTGAGGTGGGGTGAGCTTAGTTTGGCAAGGAAGCCCCTATCCTAGTTTCTGTGGCGTGGTAAAACTGACTTCTTGCTCCCTTTTTTATGTTTCATTCTGTAAGTATTTTGTTCACTTAACCTTGTTAAAAATCTAGTTTAGCTATTGGTTTGATTTCATTTTCTTTATCTTTTGTTTAGATAATGTAATGAGTTATATTTGAGTTTGCTCTATTATCGTAAAGTTTGCTAGGCCTGATGAAATCATGTGAGTTATTAATGATTAATTTGATTAGCTATTCTTGCAATGAATATGTTCAGTTTTAGTTAGATTATCGTAAAGTTTGTGGCCCTACTTTCACCTTCGTCCTTGAGGAGATGATCCTTAAGTACTACGACAGTAGTCATATACTTGCGGCATTTAATTTATACTCAAAATTATCAAACAAGTAAATTAGATGCATTATAAAATCTAAACATGAGGCCATTCCACAACTCGAGCTCTCCAGAATATGTGAGTTCCAAACATTAATTTAAAGTGTACACAGTCAGCTCTGTTAGACTGTGATTAATTAAAATAATTAACATGAATAAGATTTAGGCTATTACAAGCATAATAAATGTCGGGACCACTTATCAAAGGGTGACTAAAGTTTGCTACATGATATCATGCACAAAGAGGTAGATGCCTATGTATAGGACATGATCTTCAAGTCCAAAAGCAGGGAAGGGAATATCCCTGGCCTTAGAAAGTTCTTTATGGGACTATGAAAATACACTATGCATTTGAACCCACAGAAGTGTACTTTTGTGGTCACTTCGGGGAAGCTGTTATAATACATAATTAAATCAAGAGGAATCGAGGCTGATCCATCTAAAATTACACTACAATAAATTTACACTCGTGGCACGATTTATGCCATGGGAAACTTCAAATCATGGCAATTTGTTATTCTTGCCACGAGAAAGATATTCCCAGAAAGAGGAAATAAAACTTATACCATGAATTACAAATCTTGTGGCAAAAGAAAATTACTTGTGCCACAAGTAGATACTGCTCATGGCAATAATATGCCACATCTAGAAATGGTTGCGGAGCCAAGGTACTTGTGCCATGAATAAATATTAGCTATGGCAACAATTAGCCACGAGTAGAATGTATAGTGACAAAGATTACTTATGCTATGAGTAAATAGTATATATGGCAATTGTATGCCACGAATTAGATTTTCATGACAAAAAAGTACTTGTACTATGAGTAAATAGAATGGGTGGCAATAAGTTATGGCACAAGCAAGTATTACCTGTAACAAATTAGCAATCAAAAAAGCATAGAATAGGTTCAAGGTTTAGGACTTGTACGTATAAATCAAACTTTTTGAATAATTTGATTCACCTAAACATTAGATGTATGCAAAATACAAGTATCAATGTGCCGGTTTGATTATACTCCACATCTCTTCTAAGTTATTGTCTTTTTCCAAGCTATCAAATAATTTCATCCCATTCCATCTTTAATTTATTTAGCAAGTTTCATACGTTATCACATTTTTATTAGTTTGTAATCACTTCAATATGTGTTTCTTAATTTAGGGGGAGGGGTTAGTAATTACTTCCCTTTTCCCGTTTATTTGGTTTATGCGTACATTGGCATACTTTTATCAAGGTTTGTTTTTTTTTTTTTTGAAATTTGAAGATAATTTTATATGTCAACTTTATTAATATTAATGTGCTAATTAATATATATCATTTGACATTAGATCATGGTTCTTTATGTTAAGTCCTTAATATTATATTTCAATTAGCTTATATGAGTTGATCCTAATATTTGTTCTAATATACTTATAATTAACCTCAAATTTTTCTTGTGGATATAGTTCTGTGGCTGGCTAAAAATGGATTTGTTCTAATACTTTTATGATTTGCAAAAATACTCAGTCACTATTATATTTCATATGTAATTGGCCGGCTATATATTGTCTGTGAATGTCTTCCCCTAGCTACTTTCCTCTGGAAATGTCTTCTCTGGAAATGTCTTCTCCTAGCTAATTTATCTCTCTTCATTTCTCGATTTTCCTTTCCACCATCTACGCGCATACGATTTCCCGTTCCACCATCAGTGCACATCCATCTTGAAATGTCTTTTCCTACTTTCTTTCCCTTCACCTCTCGAAGATTCAACCTATCCTTAATGTAATCCCGTCATTCTGTGTTTGTGTGGGCAATCAAATGCAAGATTCAAGCCATCCCCAGCCATGGATCGGAGTTCCAATCAAAAACCTCCACCCACATCTCCAACAAACCGCCGCTAGCAATACAACCTCCGCTAACCTCCATCCACATCCCGCACCTCCCAAACTGAAGACGATGCCTTACTAAAAAACTGAAGCACGCAGAAAATACAGATCAGAGGTATGTTGGTAGCCCAAGTTTTCAAAATACATATTTATTTCCATAAAAACAATTAAAAATACAATTTCGTAAATAAAAGGATACAAAATATAATTAGGGTACAAAATATGCTAAATTTAAAGCACGTAGGTGCTTAATTGGAAGCGGTATATAATTAGGGTAAAATTCAGAAGAGACTTGTGGCAGTAATTGAGGAGTTGGAAGTGATCTGTAATTGCTCTCTCTCATCTCAACCATCTGTAACTTCTCCTCAAGAGCACCTAATTTAGGTAATTTAATGGTTTATTTATCAGTTTTTTGTAATTATAGATGAATGTGGGCTTGGGTGTAATGGTTCTTTGTGTATACATGTATATGTACTCGGTAGTTCATTGCTCTTGAACAAAGTTTTATTGCGTGATGTATCATCAGAAACTAAGCAATTATTACTACACAGAGGATGTGTAAAATATATACAGGGTAATATATACGAATGGTACATATGAAAGTTTGGGACAACAATTCAGATGTTTTCCTATGGCTCTGCATCTAGTACTTTTGTTAGAACTACTTCTATCAAGAAACTGTGGCGTACTCTGGAGTTCAAATTAAAACAGAATCCCCATTGGCATGATATCAGTATGAATTATGAGTCTGTGAAAATAGAATCCCCATTTCCTGTGCTGAGGCTGTGTTGATCCTGTGAAAACTGTACGGCCTGAATGCAATCTATCAAAATGATTTTATGATAAAATGATTTATAAACTCAACAAAGAAAATGTACTCTAGCCTGCACCCAACTTCCTAATTAGAAACTAAGATGAGATGTGATAACTAAAATTTACCATTTAACAGTGGTTCTGGTTCAGGTGTTAACACTACTGCTTCAATCGGAGGAGCAACAGAAGAAACTTGCACTAAAACAGGCAAATTAAAGCCTGGACACAAATAGGATCATACAATTTAAAGACAAAAAGTCTCCAAGTTAGTTTAAACCAGTCCATTTCCAGAAAATCTAAGGACAAATATTAATCACACAGAGTGGATAGCTCTTACCGCCCCAAAAAGGAAAAAACTCTTTGCAAAAAGGCGCGAGGCGCATCGAGGCGCCAAGGGTCCCGAGGCGTGAGGCGAAGGCGCACGCATCATGGACGCGAGGCGCACTTTTATGCCAAAATACTTCAAAATCAATCCCAATGCATAGTTTTGACAAAGAAGCTAAATAATAATATGAAAGAAGTGATTAGACAACAATTAAAGTTTAGAAAACATCGCAAATAGTCTTAAGGACACGATGATATCATATCATAGCACCTGAAATCACACATATAAGTTACAACAAGTCTAGAAACATACAAACAAGCACAACACACAAAGCAAAATAGTCCCTTAAATCTCCTAAAGGTCAACTAAATGTCATCCTCATCATCATCCAACACCACATGCTCAGGCTCAACATCATCACCACACACCTCATCTTCATTTCCAATGTCCTCTTCCTCTTCTTCCTCATCCGCTTCATATTCCTCTTCCTCATCTTCATCAATCAATTGAACTCGCTCTCGGGAAGATTTAGAAGCAGAGGCGGGGGCTTTGTCTTTGTCCTTTGCCGAAGTCTTAGAGGTTGTAGTGCTCTTTGATACCCTACCTCTAGTCCCATAGCGAGGCTCATTTGCCCCACAAGCTTGGGCAACAGCAGCCCATGTCAAAGTGTCATCCTCAAACACAAGGTCATCCTCATCTGAATCTCCTTCCATTCTCCCAAGTAACCACTCATTACTTTCATCAATCTCTTTGAGAAGGATGGGATCTCTAGAGGTGCTCTCTTTGCGTCTTCGCTTCAAAGCATGATTCGATTTGACAAAAACCAAGTCATTCAATCGAGATTGTGCTAATCTATTTCTCTTCTTGGTGTGAAGCTGTAAATAAGTACACTTCATTAATCTCTAAAAAGGTAAAAAGTATTTGGCTATCAAAGAATAAAATGATTTTGTGGATGTTGCAACTTACATGTTGGAAAACACCCCAATTCCTCTCGCATCCAGTTGCACTGCAAGTGAGGCTAAGGACCCTTATCGCAAACTTTTTCAAGTGAGGTGCCGAGGATCCATATGAACTCCACCACTCAGCTATTAGAAACCAAGAAAGGAAATAATTTAATTGAATATTTGTGCTTTTAAAAAAAGAATAAACCTAAATTGAATATTGTGTTAAATATTCTTACCGGGAGCTAGAGTCTTCCTTTGCCTTACGGCCATGTTGATTGCAAAGAGATCTTGTGCACTCTTGTATAAATTCAATTCTTGAAGAATCTTATCTTGGGTCCCCAATTCCGGAACCAACCTCGAAATGCAATCATACAAGCCCCTCATCACTTCACTACAATCTTCAATAGTTGGGTTTGAATAATATATTTCGGGATTTAGAAAGTGTCCAGCCACATGCAGAGGTTGATGAAGTTGACATTCCCATCTTGTATCGATGTACTTAAATGCCGTCTCATAATGCTCTTCCTTGTGTCCAAAGCTAGTAGCAATAGCCTCCTTAGCTCTATCCATCGCCTCATAAATGTAACCCATAGAATGTTTTTTTTCTCCATCTACTATTCAAAGAACCTTAACAATAGGGCCTGTCAATTTAAGAGCATAGAGAACATTCTTCCAATAGCTTTCTTGCAAAAGATAAGATGCCATCTTCTTTCCCCCAGAGTCCTTTGACCATTTGCTATCATTCCACTCTTGAGAAGTCACCATTTTTCTCAAATTGTTCTTTTGTTTGTGAATGGAGGAAAGAGTGATGAAGGATGTAGCAAATCTGGTGACTGCGGATCTATGCAAGTTCCTCTGGCCAGTGAATCTCCTCATCATGTTTATTAAGGCAACCAAGCTATGTATATAAGCATTAATGGCCATACTCTTCCGTAAAGCAATCTTGACTTTTGGAATGTTCTTTCCAATATCTTTAAAAATGAGATCAAGATAATGAGCGGCACATGGAGTCCAATAAAGATGCGGTCTCTTAGCCATTAGCAATTTTCCTACAATCATTTTTTATAAGAATAAAATTAGAATTTAAAAATTAGAAACAAGATACATAATTACATATGTATCATTCAAGAATTACGACAAAGAAAATTAAGGGTCTTAGTTTCTTACCCGCCTTCCGCCTTCACGTAATTAGATGCGATGTCGGTCACAACTTGGACCACATTCTCTTCTCCAACTTCTTCTACCATATCATCAAGAACTTTGAACAACAAGTTGGCATCCTTTATAACTTCAGAAACATCCATAGATATAATAAAGACCGAACCTTTGGAAGAGTTGACAAGGAAGTTGACAATATCCTTTTGCACGGTTGTATCATGCCAACCATCGGATAAGATTGAACATCCTTTATATGCCCACTCTTTCTTGTGCTCTACCATTGCCTTTTCGGTTGCCTCCACTTCTTTCTTGAGGAAAGGAACTCTGAGCTCATACATGGAAGGAGGTTTCAATCCGGGACCAAATTGACCAATTGATTCACACATAATAGTGAAACTTTCTAATGTGGCCGCATGAAAAGTAATTCCGGCATCATAAAACCACCTAGCAATGTCCCCACAAGCTCTCTCCCTTAGTTCCTTTCTACACAATTCATTTATCATTCTTTACCTCCCTTGCTCCTGTCTACCTTTGACAATATTTACGGGATTAGGAGCAAAGAACACATCTAAAGGGCCTTTTTGTCTTGGCTTCTTAGAAGGCATGCTACTATTTCCCTTGGAGCCGCCACTTGAAAATTTTCCACTCCCACTTTTCAAATTCATTTCAACACAATCATCACCATCATCATCACATTCCTCGCCCATGTAATGCTGATTAATGTGTCTAGACATATTATATGTCTCTTTGGTGATCTTTTTTTGCTCCATGTAATTTTGGATTTCATTTCTAACATGTTCGGGGACTTTTTGACAACCTAAGGTGTTTCGATGACCACAGCTAAGTGTTGTTTAAGTCGAAAAACTCCTCCCGTGGTCCTCACTCCACAAAAGTCGCAGTACCACGTGTTTCTATTGTTTGGATCCACCTTTCCATACTTCCTTCCAGGGTCTAAAGACTTTGAAGAGACCGAAGGATTATCGGATGGGTTAGAATCTTCCATTTCAATTCAATAATCAACAACCAAGTCCCAAGACTCCCAACACAAAGCGTCACAATATGACAATATTCACTGATATTAACCAAAACAAAACAAAAATAAAAGTATTACATGAAAACTAAAAAATATTAACATGTAAAAAAAAAAACACTTAATTAACTCCAACATGCCCCTCTGCCCAACTGTCTAGTACCCAGAAAAAAAAAGGGCATTCAACAATCAACATATCCAGCCCTTCTCACGTGATCCCACTGCCCAGAACACCCCCCCAAAAAAAACCCAGGTCTGAGCTTGACACAACCTGGAGCGAGAGAGGGAGAGAGATAGAGAGAGAAAGTAGTGGCGAAAACATCACCATGGCCAACAGGCAACAGCCATGGCCGAGCAAGGACAGAAAGAGGAGGAGAAGTAAGAACAGGAGCCAAAAAAGCAACCAAAGGCCACAGAAAGGGCCGAAATCACAGAAGAAGAAGGCCAGAAGAAGAAATCGAAGCACAGAAGCAGCAGAGATGGAGATTTCGTACCTGGGTTGAAGCTGAAATGGAAGTCGAAGCAGAGGAAAGCGTGTGCAGACTTAGAGAAGCTAGGGTTTGGCGTCGAGCAAGCATAGAAGAGTAAGTCCAGCTGTTTTTTTTTTTTTAATTTCTCCCTTATTCTTCAACGGCTCTTTTAAGATCACTAAAGCGCGCCTCGTTGTCGCCTCGCGCCCCACGATGATGCGCACTGAAGCCCGCGCCTTAGCTCGCTTTCCGCCTTCGCCTCACTTCACCTCCACTGAGGCGACACTTACCTCGCCTCGCGCCTCAGCGCGCCTAGGCACGCCTGAGGCGCGCTTTTTTAAACTATTTACATTGGTGAGTAATTCTGGTAAGGGCTATCCACATTTCTACCATCAATCCCATAAGCATTACACTAGCTATTGCAAAACAAGGCTAAATCAGCAAAAAGAGAAGTTTGTCAAATTGCATTAATAATATGGAAAGATGGCTTTCAAATTCCAACAAAAACTAAGTGCATTTTCCACAAGAACTTGAATGTCGCTCTTTTTTTGGGGGGGTTGTTTGAGAAAGATTCAAACCCTTGATACCATCTAAAATTCCCTTTCTACTAGCCCTTTCTAAAGCATTAAACACTATCAGCAACCACATGCAAGAACTCTAACATAGACATGGTAAAACAAGACAGAAAATAAATGACACAGTAAAGTGTTTGGCTTAGGGTATAAACCCATGTGAAAATAACAACAATCTCACATTGAGCAGATGAAAAATCCAAAGAAAACATAAACTGAAATTGAAGAACTTACTAGAAGATCCTAGAACAGCTAAAGCAATCACATAGGCACAGATTCATTAACGGCCAAATCACTCACAATTGCAGCACCAAACCCATCCCATGAATCTAGCTATGAAAACAGAGTTTCAATCTCTGAAACTTGACCTTCACAAATTGGTAAATTACTAATTCTATGCAAATTTAACCCAAAACCCAATTGTAATGCCCCAGCATTGAGAACTCAGCTCTCAGAAAATTCAAAAATTAAGCAATCAGTACTTTGTGGTGTTTCTAAAACAGCCCCCACCCCAGAGCATGGTAGACACTATGAAGCTGACAAACATTTAGAGCTTTTTTTGCCAACTGTTTATACTCTCTACTAAGAAAGACTCAAACAGAAAATATAAGAAACTGACCCAGATTAACCTAAAATAAAATGGGCAACAACACTCCAATCTAGTGTATACTCCATTAGCAATAAGAGAGAATTTTTTGTTACATGGTTAGACATGTGATAATTGTTAACTAACCCCTTTTTACAGTAAGGGTTAGAATTACCCACGGGCTAAGATATTCATCACAAATAGAGGAGATATGGTGTTTACTGTGAGTATGTGATATCTTTCATGGGCTTGGCCTTCCATCAGTAAGCGAGATTTAGAACCCATTCCCTATTGATTTTTTTTTTTTAATGTTTATACATTGTTTGATAGTGATTTTTAGATGTGATTGTTTATTTTTAGTGTTTATACTTTTAATAGTGATTTTTAGATGTGTTCTCTAGAGCGTACTCTGGAGCTTAAATTAAAACAGAATCCCCATTAGCATGATATCAGTATGAATTATGGGTCTGTGAAAACAGAATTCCCATTTCCTATGCTGAGGTCATGCTGAGCCTGTGAAAACTGTACAGCCTGAATGCAATCTATCAAAATTAAATGTGGGAAATTTAAGGGCATGAGTTGTCTTCAACAATTTCCTCCAACTCTGCATTTGCATTAGGTGTTACATTGTTTGTTCTTTGATGCTGCATCCCATTTTCTTGGTGCTTTACGTAATTGATTTATATCCTAACCAAATGATGTGAACTTTCTTTTTGTCTCAATGCAATCTAATTCAAAAAATTGGTGTGAGTGTCTCTGGTCTCGAGTTTTGCTAAACTACAATTTAAAATAGATGATGTGAACTTTCTTTTTGTTTACTTGACTGCAAATATGATTAATTCTAATTGGTGAGATCAGTCTCACATGGCAGAAGTGTAGTAGAATAGCTGAAAGAATTTTTTTTTCCCTTTTTGTTAGATAATTGCAATAGATATTGAGAAGTACGTCAGAATATTTGATTGGATGTCTATGCAAATGGCTGCGTTAGATAGTCTATTCATGGCTGTTGTGATATTGCCTAAGCTAGGTATTGCCAAAACTGGGTGTTACATGAGGCTTTCCTTACAAAATCTAGTCATTCGAGTTCTCCTGTGAAGAGCACCATATTTTCTGTTTTGAGAAATTTCTTGCGTATGCTGCTTATTGACACTATCTTTTTGGTATTGAAGTTGGAGGTATCAGTTAGTTTTCTTTTTACCCTGTTTTACAGGAGGAGATATTTTGGCTGCGTAATTGGGTTTAGTGGTGTCTTTCTTATCTGCGACAGTGCATTATAAATTCTTGGTACAATTTCTGAGATAATTAACTCTTTATGGAATATATATAGTCCTTTGATCATTTTATGCTCCCTTGATATGTTTGCTTATTAGTATTGAATTTCATGCCTTATTAATATGTATGTTGTACATGTATTGTGTTATTGGTATTGAAGTCAATTTTGACTTAACGTAATTAGAAATTGTATTGGTGAAGATTCTATTATTAGTTTGGTTTTGGTGTTTGCCTGTTCTCTTGTAATTTTGTTTGTTAGTTTTTTTATTTCTCTATCTACTTTGTCATTGTGGACAATGACACACAATGACAAATTAATTTTTTCAGTTTGAATGTTACTTGTTTGTTGCTTTACTACTTGTTCATTTACCTTTCTATGCATTATTATGTACTACTGCATGCTGATTGTTTGTTACTGTTTTAATTTTTCATTCCAAAAATCCTAATATTTTATTCTTATTTTTAAATACTATGTTGTAGATTATTTTTACCTTATCATAAGACAAATGGTTGATAATTCTGAACAAGTCAAGAAAAGAGTAGAATGGATGACTTGCGGTAATAGATGAAGTGACACATACAGAGATAGAGTTAGGGAGTTTATCGATTTTGCTTTCTCTAATATACATACTAGCACTGACGGAGAAGAATATAAGGTCCCTTGTCCTTGTAAATAGTGTAACAATGGTCCTTTAAGACAAGGAAAGAGATTAATGAAGACCTTTTTATAAATAGTATAGTATCTAGGTATACTCGATGGATTTATCAGGGTGAATATGAACCTCCTCTTAAATGACCCAGGAAGGATTCAGAGGAAGACAATCATGTTGATAGCATTTTTGAAATGATACATGATGCTTGTGGTCCTTTAAATGATGATAACCTAATGATGGATGACAAAGTAGATCATCATGAGCATTCAAATCATAGCAAAGAAGCAGAAATTTATGAAAGGCTAATGAAAGATGCTCAAGAATTGCTATATCCTGGGTGTGATGAGTTCTCATAGTTGTCATTTATTCTTAAGTTGTTTCAAATTAAGTGTATGGATGGGATGACAAACAAAGCTTTTACTAATATGCTTCCGTTGTTTAAGAGTGTCACCTAAAGGTGCAGATTTTCCCTCGACATATTACAAAGCACGAAAGATGATAACTGATTTAGGCTTTGGGTGTGAGAAGATAGAAGCGTGTGCCAATGATTGCATGCTTTTTTGGAAGGAGAATTCTAACCTTAAAGAATGTTTAATATGTAATTCTAAATGTAATGAAACTTCTACAAAGGTGTTATGCTATTTTCCAGTAACAACAAGACTGCAAAGGTTATATAGTTCCTGAAAAACTGTGGAAGATATAACATGGCATACAAACAAAGGGGTCGATGATGGAGTTCTTAGCTGAGTTAAAGTATTAGAAGTCTCTAGACGAGTAGTATCCATCATTTGTTGCTGATTCTAGAAATGTAAGGTTAGGTTTAGCTAATGATGGCTTCAAACCTTTTGGTGGCTTTTAAAGTGATTATAGTATATGGCCAGTGGTGCTTATTCCATATAACCTTCCACCCTGGTTGTGTATGAAACAACCATGTTCTTTTTGGTCCTTACTAATTCCAGGAAAAAGTGCCCCAGGTAACAACATTGATATATGCTTGCAACTTTTGATTGAAGAGTTGAAGGGGCTTTAGGATGTTGGGGTTCGAAGTTATCATGCTTTCAGAGAAGAGTATTTTCATATGCATGCCGCTGTCGTTTGGACAATTAATGATTTTCCTGCTTATGCCAACCTATCTGGGTGGTCTACCAAGGGTTACAAAGCCTGTCCATGTTGCGGGAGTGAAACTAGTTCATTTTGATTAACCAATTGCCGAAAATGTTGCTATATAGATCATCGTCGTTTCTTACCACTTGATCACAAATTTCGAGATAGTAAATCATTCACTGGAAAAGTTGCGAGGAGAAGTCCTCCTAAGTTACTATTTGATGATCAAATTTCTGCCAAAGTAAGTGACCTTAAAGGCATGAAATTTGGAAAAACAATACCAATCCCTAAAAGAGATGATAGTTAGAAAAAGGGCAGTATTTTTTTTGAACTTCCATAGTGGAGTAGGCTTTTGCTTTGCCATAACCTCGATGTGAAGCATATTGAAAAAAACGTGTGTGATCATTTTCTTTGCACTTTGTTAGACATTGAGGGGAAATCAAAAGATAACATAAAGGCCAGACCGAATTAAAAGTCTCTAAATATCATAAAGCATTTTGCTCCTAAACTGGTAGATTGAAAATGGCACATTCCACCAGCATTGTACACATTATCTAGGATAGAAAAAGAAAGGCTGTATAAGTTTTCAGAGGCGGTGAAAGTTCTAGATGGATATTCATCGAACGTCTTAAAGTGTACAAACCTAGAGAAATGTAAGATATGGGGACTTAAAACCCATGATTGCCATGTGTTTTTGGAACAGTTATTGCCGCTTGCAATTCGTGGAGTGTCTCATGCTAAAGTCTATGATGTGGTGGCTGAACTGAGTTTGGTTTTTAAGAATTTGTGTTCTAAGTCTTTAAAATTGGAAGACCTAGATAAGCTTGAGCTGCAGATCACTATTACTCTATGTGAAATAGGGAAAGTATTCCTCCCCTCATTTTTTGACATGATGGTGCACCTATGTGTTCACCTTGTAAAAGAGGCAAAACTTTGTAGATCAGTCCAATACCCATGGATGTGTCCGATTGAAAGGTATTTAATTTTTGTCATCTTGTAAATTATACACTTTATAAATAACAAACTTAATAATTGATTAGGATGTTACTTTATTGTTGTAGGCTCTTATGTAAGCTAAAGTGTTATGCCCGTAACAGAAGCAAACCTGAGGGGTCCATTACAGAAGGATATATTATTGAGGAATGTTTGATTTTTTGCTCAAAATATATGCATCATATTAAGACAAAGTAAATCTTCTGTGTCGTTATCTTTGTTCTTGTTATCACTCTTTAACTATTTCTGAATATCTGTTTCATCCTATTGCTTCCGCTATCAGTTTGCTCTAGTTTCCTAACAAGTGGTATCAGAGCTTTGGTTTAGGATGTCTTCAATTATGAAAGTTGATATTCAGAAATTTGATGGGGAGATTAGTTTTAATCTCTGGAAGGTACAGATGATAGCAGTTCTCGTCCAGCATGGGTTATGGAAGGTTCTGCAAGGACCTCACGTGAAACCCAAGAAGATGACTGAAGAACAATGGGCAGCAGACCAGAAGAAGAGGCGTGGATCATTGACGGACGAGGAATAGGAGGAACTGGAGTTGAAGGCACTTTCTGCTATACAGTTGTGCTTGGCACCACATGTCTTACGAGAGGTGCTTGATAAGACAACTGCGGTGGATCTTTGGGTTCGGCTGGAGGAACTCTACATGACGAAGAGTCTCGCCAACAAGATCCGTTTGAAGGAAAGGTTGTACACCTTTCGTATGGCTGAAGGCACCCCCGTTCAAAAACATTTGAATGCGTTTAACTCTATTCTTGTTGATTTAAGAGGTTGGATGTGAAAGTTGAGGATGAGGATGAGGATAAGGCTATTTTGCTTGTTGTGTTGTTGCCCCCTTTTATAAACACTTTAGAGAGATTATGCTATATAGTAATTCTAATACTATATCATTTGAGGATGTTAAGTCAAACCTGTTGTCTAAGGAGAAGTTTGATCTTGACATTCATGTTGATTCTGCTGAGGGATTAGTAGTAAGGGGTAAAACAATTGAAAAGGGGAATGGTAATAAGAACCGTTCTAAGTCTAAAAATCCTCATACCGGTAAGACCTGCAATTACTGTGGTAAATTGGGTCATATTGTTGCCAACTGTTGGAAACTGCAAAAGAAGAAGGAGAAAGAAAAAGATAATTCTTATGAGCCTGCTGAACCTTCGTTTGCTGAATCTGATTCTGATGGTGACGTGTTGTTTGCTACCTCTACTGAAAGGGGCCGCGATTCTGATTGGATTCTTGATTTTGGATGTACCTATCATATGTATCCTCACAAGGATTGATTTTCAATATATGATCCAGTTGACTCAACTGTTGTTCACATGGGTAACAATGCCCAATGTAATGCAACTGCAATCGGTACTGTTAAAATCAAGACCCATGATGATGTTGTCAGGACTTTATCGAATGTTACTCATGTCCCTGACTTGAAGCGTAACCTTATCTCTTTGGGCACCCTTGAATCTAAGGGGTGCCAATGTTCAGCTGAAGGTGGAGTTGCGAAGGTCTCGAAGGGCAGTCGGATTCTACTAAAGGGTTTGAGGTAAGGAGACCTCTATGTCTTGCAGGCATCTACTACGACATATTATATGAAGAAAGGTTCATATAAGTCATCTCCCAGAGCAAAGTTCAAACATTGCTTAGATTTAGTTGGCATTCCCAGTATTTTAGCGCCCTTTGGGGCATTGCCCCTTGGGAGGGCATCACCCTTCGGGGTGCAATGACGGTGATCGAGAGATGGTGTTGGATTTTGGTCCAGGGTGGAGATTGTTGGGCTTATGGTCCAAATCCCTTTTGCCGGCTACTTGGAATCTAAGATCATATTGTGTGTTTGAGATCTTCTATATTATGAAAATTATATTATTTTTATATTTTGGGTTGAAGATTTTTTTTCCTTTTTGGAAAGATGAGGTTTGGTGACCAAGATACCGTGGTGGCTAGGGTTTCCTCATTCTAGCCTTCATGCCCTATATAAAGGGGAAATACCTAGGATCTAAAATTAACCTGAACTCCTGAACTCCTGAATCCCTAAACACATTGAGAGGTAGAGATACTTTGAGAGATTACAAGAGTGATTGTAATTCTGCTGTGGGATCAAATCACTTGTTGTGATTGTAATCGTTTTGTTTTCTTCCTGCTCACATAGTGGATTGATTGTGCTTGTCGCCATCCGTGGTTTTTTCCCGCATTGGGTTTCCACGTAAATCTTGTGTGTCATTATCTTTGTTCTTGTTATCACTCTTCAACTATTTCTGAATATCTGTTTCATCCTATTGCTTCCGTTATCAGTTTACTCTAATTTCCTAACACAAAGTTTAATCAAGCAGAACGGAATGCCGATAAGACAAATCAAATTTATGAAGGTCTATCAATATTTACACCTTGCAGCACTCCTTTAGGAAAGGGCAAACCTAACCTTCTTACAAGTGAAGAATTCAGTCAAGCCCGAGAGTATGTATTGAAAAATTGTGATGAAATTGGACCTTACTTACAGTATGAGTTTATTCATTATTAATTTAAATATCTCAATTATCTTTTAAGTAGCTTTTCTCTTAGAACATATAGTAACATAGCTTTCGTCAATAGTGAGTGCAAACAAGCTCAATTCAGCCAAGAATTTTAGGAATGGTTTCGTGATCGAGTATATTACCACATCATCATTGAGTCCTTTCCTTATTTATCAGCTACTAATCCATTGAAGACTACATATTTTCCCCCTATTTTTTACCCTTTTTGATTAGATCATAGACGTATGCGATGAAGGCAGTGATCAGGTTGCAAAAGATTTGAGAACATTAGCGTTAGGCCCTTCTCAAAGTGTGTAACAATTCCAAGGATATATAGCACATGGTTTTAGATTTCACAGAAGGGATGTTGAAATAAAGGGAAAGAATCAAAATGGTGGAATAATGGTAAAAGGGGCAGACGACTTTGGAGAGATTGATTACTATTGGGTGTTTACAGACATAATCTCACTATGATATTTGGATGGTCGATGTGTTATCCTCTTCGGTTGCAACTAGTAGGATGTCCATAATCACGACAGAGGAGTGAAAGTTGACAAGTATGGATTTGTTACTGTTAATACTCGATGTCAGCTTAGAACACAAGACCCATATGTTTTAATGTCTCAGGCTTGCCAAGTTTTCTATGTTACGGATGGGCATGACCCAAACTAGGTTGTTGTTGTTAATACAGAACCACGACATCACTATGACATCCCAGATAGGGAAACTTATGAAAAAGATGCACTTCAACAAAGTGTTTCAAGGCCTTTACTAACTGCATCTGTGTATGAAGAAGATGAAGATGAGGTTCATGCTTATAGAAGAAATGATATGAATGATTTAACTGTGTCGGCAAATAGTCTCAATCAACCAAGAAAGTTTGATGGCTGTGGAAGCGAAAATGACAGTGACCATGACAACAATGAGCATGGTGTTGATCCTACCAATAATGATGCACATAGCATCAATGAAGATGATATTGCTTAGTCTACTAATAAGCTGTAATTGTTGCACGTCTCTCTCTCTCTCTCTCTCTCTCTCTCTCTCTCTCTCTATATATATATATATATATATATATATATATATTCCTTGTAGTTAATTTACTATTATACAATCCTTGTTAAAGCTGTTGGTTCAAAATTACTATAATGGTTTTGCTTTGTTGAAGTGTCTTATTCCCTCTGATTATTATATGGATCAGAGTTATTATGATAACAAGCTATATATGATGAGTTGATGACATTACGTATTACCATGTTTATGTCTTTTAGTGACATTTGCCTTGAAGAATGTCAAAGCTTAGGGCAATTCATGAACAAATAAGCAAACCATCCTCACAAATGAGTATGAGAATGAGAGGATATCAAGGATAAGGGAAAACAAGTTAAAACTTTAGTCCCTTGGCATTAAGCACATATCTACTTCATTTATAAGTTTAGTAGATGATACTAATGCAAAACCAGCAAATGGGAAGCAGAAAAGTCAAATGGATAATGATGTTGACTATGTTCTATGTTGCAATGATGCTGATGAAGAATTCAATTCCTCTGGTAATGAATTACATGAACAAGAATAGGACCAGGCTCGTACAGTTCTGAAAAGGGTAAAAAAAAAATATCAAATTGCATGATTTGTCATATATAGGAGCTGAGTGCTAAATGAATATTATAAAAGTTTTGATGTATTACAGACTAGGTCTTCCACTAAAGCAAAGGGTCTAGAAATGAAACAAACCATTGCACCAATGTCCATGATGAATTTTCTGCATATGAGTAAGAAACAACAATGAGCAGTAGTTGGTGATGAAGCCTTGAAAAAGGTTGTTGCGACCTTCAAAGCTGTGGAGCAAGGTATACACATATTGTTCATTTGTGCTTATCCTTTAGTTATTCTTCATTATTTTATTCGAATTTAATTTTAAGTAAATAAGTTGGCCTTGTATCTTGTGTAGCAGCAATGAGCAACCAATAATAATTAGATGAGAATATTATACCGAATGTTGAAGGTGAGAACTTATGCTTATAATAAATAAATACTATTTTTCTTTTTAATTTAATCATTCAGGTTCATCTACCTATCTTTTTGTTGACATTAGAGACAAATGATGAAGTATTTGCTGAAAACATTTATGGTGATACTCATGGAGTTCATGACGAGCAACAATTTTTCTAATGATGATTGTGATCATATAAATTTTGAAATTGAAGGAGCGAATCAAGGTAAGACTATGACAATCATTATTATTCCATGGTATGTGTTTGGTATTGGATTTGTACAATAACTATGCATTTGCTATAGCTTTTGTGAATATGAGTCAATTATGATTTGTTATCATAATATGAAATTGAAACAGCCCATTTTAATTTGATAATTTCCAATAGAAAGTAGAACAAGACACATTATGGAAGATGAAAACTTGTCCTCTGGGAATCAAATGGGTGGCAACGAAGAAACAAGACATATCAATTGTGGTAATTTGTTGTTTTCTTTCTTTCAAATGTGTCGAATGTGTTTTGTTATCTTTTTTTTGTTGTTCTCCTCTACTTCTTTCGAGCTCTAGAGGCAGATTGGGGTCTTTTGTGCTGCTGCCGATTTTTAACTTTTTTTTTGGGTGATGTTTGGTTGGTTTGTTGTTGGCTTGATGCTTGTGCTTGTTGTCGTGGCTCTTTTCTGCCTATTGTGCCTGGTTCTCCCTTTTTTTTTTGGGTGTTTTGCTTGGAAGTTCATATGAAGTAAGAGAAAATTTTGTTGGGTACTTACAAAGTGAAAGGTAGTAACATCTCATTTCGATTTGATAATTTCCAATAGAAAGTAGAATAAGACACATTATGGAAGATCAAAACTTATCCTCTGGGAATCAAGTGGGTGGCAATGAGGAAACAAGACCTATCAATCCTGGTAATTTGTTGTTATCTTTCTTTCAAATGTGTTGAATGTGTTTTGTTATCTTTCTTTGTTGTTCTCCTCTACTCCTTTGGAGCTCCAGAGGCAGGTTGGGGTCTGTTGTGCTGCTGCTGATTTTAACTTTTTCTTGGTCATGTTATATGGATGGTTTATTGTTGGCTTCATGCTTGTGCTTGTTGTTGTGGCTCTTTTCTACCTGCTTCTTCTTTATTTTAATAACTGGTATTGTATCTACCCCATGGATAGTTTCAATAAGTCCACTTTATCAATTATAGTAGCTGATACCTGATGTGAACTTAACCGCACAGGTTGCATGTTCATTGTTTTAACATCCCAGCAGCTTATGATAAAGAATAAACTAATGGAGAAGGGTCCAAAAGAATTCTAAGGTAGGAAGGGATGATGAATTGTTCACATTGGTTTCACCAAATGTGACAAATAATTTAAGATTTATACAGCACAGAGGAAGTGAAATTAAGATTCCGAGGGCCAAGACAAATTGGTTGCAATGCATTTTTTTTTTCCCCAACAGAAAATATGATCATTAACTTGAAAAAACATGAAAAGAGGGGTTTGTACATTTCCAGCAATTGGGTTGCTTTAAGGTTAGGTCACTTTTGCGCCTGGTTTGGTTAGTCCAAGTATGTCAATAGAATATGATCAATATCTGATCATAGGAAAATCTCTTTTTTCCTTTTTTGGGGGGGATTTGGTCAGTTATGCTAGCTCTATAAAGTCTGCACTTGGTTTTCACATTTAGGTATGAAGCTGCTCAGACTCTACACTACAAGAAATAAACACATAAAATTAGAGAAATAAACTGCTTAATCAAATTACTATGGCTATCTGTGTTTGCTGGGTAATAACATAACAAAAAAACAATCATATGCTAGGTATTACTACCATCTACCATCAAGCACAGAACCATTGTCTAGGTGGTAATTTGATGGTTTATTCATCAATTTTATGTAATCAGGAGCACTACAACAGCTTGTCAATGGATCAGACTATATTTTAAAGGGTTGTCGATTTTTTTGTGTTTTTTTTTTGTCATGTTATTGTTGGTTTGTTGTTGGGTTGCTGCTCGTGATGATTCTTGATCTGTTCTGCCTGCTTCTTTTTTTTTTTTTTTGGGTTCTTCCTTTTTTTTTGGGTGTTTTATTGCTGTGCATCAGAACTTGTCCATGCTCACTCTTTGCTAGGGTAAGGCTGGTTTATATGTCTTGGCTTCCCAATCCCTGCTTTGCTAGGATCACATGGGGGCCCTTGATTCTTTGCATTCGTATACACTGTTATCTACACATAGAATTATTATTTACAAGGTTGTAGTGATCTCATGTCAATGATTCAAATTAGTCCGCTTGAGATGTGTATGAAGTGATTAAAATGAATGTTGCTGTCTATAATTTAGATGGTAGTGACCTTATGTCAATGATTCAAATAATGTCATGAATGTAAGTTACATCAGCTCAATATTCTCTTATTTAACTGCCTTTGTTTAAATTGTACATAGCTGAAATGTTGCTTCCTATATTGTGATGCCTGTGAAATTGTGTGCCTATGAAAGGTCAGTTAGGTGTCCTCTGTTCAGGTGAACTTATTGCCATTTGCAACTTTTTTTTGGTGGTTGTGTGATTTATCTGTTATTTCATCCATATTTAATGCATTCTTGTGCATTATTACTTGTAAATTGTAACTTGGAAAATAATAGGGAAGTCTCTGAAAAAGTTCGGCTGATGACCCTTGACAGTCTCTTCTATACCTTTCTCCAGGTGGAAGTCCTATGGACTCATGTGTTCCTTAGTACATTTTTTTCATTGATACGTTAGACATGACATTGAACATTTTTGTCCCACCCATTTGAATGTTGCGTATCATTGTTTAATTTTTTCTTTAAAAAATGGCATATTGGGCTTCATTGAGCAGTGACTATCTTTATTGCTTATGAAATTGGGATTGCATCTGTTGCCCCAGCGATTGCAAAATACCGTGTTTTGCTTTTTCTTAGTTGGGAATGTTTCCATATTGCTTCATGGTTTTGTCAGACACGCATGTCGAACACATCTCAACAATGTTTATATCATATCAGAAAGTTGGTACGATTGAATCAAGGACCATTCTTGATCATCCGCCTGCCTAAGATTTATACTATTAGCAATGTTGAAAGTGTTCAAATATTAAGAGACGTAACTTCAATTTGCCATGAACATAACCCGGTTTTGGGTGGGGGGATTAATTTTCGCCACCAATCTTCTAGTATTTAAGACTATCACATGTAATATTATGATATCCTAGAATCCTATTCCCATTCATCCTCAGGTTGGGCCTTTTGTTATTGTGATTTTCTTTGGTTTTTCATATCCACTCCCTTCTTATACATTTCCAGAAGAATTGGTATTTCCTCACTTACCTCCATGTAGCTGCATCACCCATGTCAAATAATTTGCATGAACCTGTCTTTCTTTTATTTCAAGCTGGGGATACCTTTACCCTGAAGTTCGAATAATTATTTTGCACCCGAATAAGTGCTCATGTGATGAAGCCCTAGGTGAGAAAGGGGCTACATGGTTAGAAGAATATATTGCTTGTCCCTTCATCTCAAAAATGAATCTCTCTCTGTATTTTGTTAATAATTTTCCACTTCAATTGTGTTATAGTCAATGCTTGTACTACTGTTAGCTCAAGTGTGTATGTTGAAATTTGTGCCATACTATATGTTTTGGATGCAAGGAGCTACCATGATTAGGAAGTGGGCAATTATTTATAATGTCCCAAAACAGACATGCATGCATAGTAACTACTAAGTTATTGTCCAATTTATTATCTTTAGAAGAAAAAGGCTAGGGTGGGTGGGGGCTTTTCTTTTGGCTTGTAAGTACCTAGTGAAATCTCTCTTTGGTTATGCCCTCTGAATTTCATGCTGTTAGGTGTTAGCTCAGTTTATCTGGTATGGGCCATATGTTTTGCACCAGTTCTTATGCAAGCCAAGAACCTATAGAACCCATCTTTTGCATTTAATTTTTTTGGGCCGCATTCTGGATTTAAAATGCTGGAGAGTACATAACTTGATTCAATCCTTTGGACTCTATCCTTCTATCCTTTTTTCTCCCTTTCCGTTTGTTGGTTGGGGCTGGGGGAGATATGGATGTTTTAATAGAGCATTTTGCTATTTGGAATTTACCCACTAATCAGCAGAATAGTCATATATCTATCTGGGCTTCTGTGCACAACACTCCAATTGTGTATTTTGATATAACTTGGATTCTCAGTGCACCAGACTGCATTTTAGAGGGCTGTCAATTTTTTTGTGTTTTTTTTAGCCATGTTATTGTTAGTTTGTTGCTGGGTTGCTACTCATGGCTCTTCTCTATTTGTATTACCTACTACTATTTTTTTTTTTTTTTTAGTGTTTCGCTGCTGCAGATCAAAACTACTCCATGCTCACTCTTTGCAGGTCAAAGCATACCTGGTAGTGATACTAGTACATGAACATTTGGCTTAAGTTCAAGTATTACACAGTGCATAGTGCATAGTTATTGCTCTGAATGGCAGAGCGAGCCAACCACGTGGCTGCGATTTGTCTACCACTGGTTGTAGTGAATGTTTCAGGATGTAAATGCTTTATACTCCAGTGTGTGAATTGTTGCGTTCTGTAATGATTTATTTAGCTTCATAATTTTTAGTTTTTATAAGCTGTTAGGTTAGTATTTGTAAGTTGTCAGGTTAATATTTGTGTCCATCAAGTGTTTCAGGTCATGGATGCTAATAATCAGAATTTGGGTGCTTGTTTTACTACTTGTGCTTCTCTACTGCTATTGTACCTAGTAAGTTGAGTTTTGCTGCTTGTGCCTGATGTCATAGGGATGTGTTCTAATGAGCACAATATAGATGTTCAACACATGATAGCATCTAGTAAGAGACAACTGGTTATCTTATCTTTTGATGATATTTGATTATAAATAGGTGCAGTGAAGAAAAAAAGAGGCATTGTCTATTGTAGAAAGTTAACTATGTTACCTCTAGGTGAAAGGCTAACAGTGGAGTTTGATAATGATGGTATTTCCATGGGTACCAATGGATCAAGTTTTTCTTTCTTTTTGGGCAACCAAGTTAGAAATTGATCAGTAATCCCTATAAAAGTAAGTGGTTGGGACAAAATTAAGCCTAAGGTGTTAGAACATTTGTGGAGTTGTGTACAAGTAAATGAATGAACATGATTATATCACTTTGCTTTTAGACTAACTATGTCTTATAGCTTTTCTCATTCATAATATCTATTGCAAATGTTCAGGGGGTTTTCTCCTTTTGGTAGCCCAGAGTTAAGGAAAGATGCTATCCTTAGACATGCATGGGCTCTTTTTAGGGATATCAGACATAAGTTGAAATGCAAGTATTTTAACAATCCAAAGCTGAAAAGAAAAGCAGATTGGATGAAGAATAGGCCTGCATATATGTTGGATGCAGGTTAGAAGTACTTGGTTAACTTGTGGAGTTCTCTGGAGTTTTAGGTGAAAAATTATCTATGAAAATTACCTAAGAATTAAAATTATCATTGCTTATGTGTGTACTAACTTTGGTAGGCAAAAAGTGAGAAAAGCCGATAAAGTAGAGCATGTCAGCAGATGCCTCATTATAATGGCACCCAAAGTTGCGCTCATCTAAGACATGATTTTGTAAGCACTTTCTATTTTTTTTGTGCATGTAATCCTTGAGCACTTTCAAGTTTAATTTTTTAATTCTATTCAATAACGTTGAATTTTTTATTTAACGATTACAGAAAGAGAAGTATGGGAGGGAATGTTCTAGACTTGATTTATAGGCCTGTCAATGCTAAAAACGTTGCAAAAAACATGCATGCAAAGGTAAGTATGTATACATTTATATATGGTCGCGTTAGTCTTCATGATTCACTTCAAATGCCTATGTTATGCATATTTAACGTGCTATGTTATCAAACATAGGCTACAATGGAGAAACTGAAAAATGAAAGAGAACAAGGCCTTAACGACAAAACTAATGAACAAATATTCCAAGAGGTTGTTGGTAAGGACAGACATGGGTATTTGCGTGCATATGGCAGGGATAAGAGCATTACTAATTATCTTGGGGTTAAGCCTTCACGCTTGGATCTTGTTCAAGGTGTTATGGAACTCAAGAAAAGTGCAGTGAAATCGTTATGGAAGCTAAGAAAGATGTAGAAGAAGCTAGAAAAGAAGTTGAGCAAACAAAATTAGAAGCAAAAGAAGCTAGGAAAGAAGTAGAGACAACAAGACAAGAGGTGGATGCCAAGATTGAAGCAAACAATAAGCTGTGGGGAAAAAAGATGAAGAACATGCTGGAAGAGTTTCTCAGATCTTCTAGTCATGGTGATTTATGAAAAGTAATTTAGATTAAGTAACGACTTTTATAAAAAGATACTATTTTAGGGATGATTTTGAATATTTAAACATATTGATGAATGTCTTTCGGTATTATGTAACAAAGCTTGTATATGGCACATCTTTTATTAGTTACAACATAATAGGTTATAATCATGTGCCAATTGTGCTGCAAAATGGATTATGACGCTTATCAAGCTATTAGCAACAAAGAGTTGTTTTGCTATAATGGTCTTTTTTGGTTTTTTTTCCCTCTATGGTTGTGATCATGCCACAAGTTGAAGAACAAGTTGCCATCGATGAATGCCTTTTGATATTATGTAACGACCTTTATAATGCTCACTTTCTATAAGTGTTCTTTAGGCAAAAGGACTAGTTTTCATCATTATTCTCATGGCTAGTAGCTGACTTACCATAGGCACTTTTGTGGGCAGGAGTGCACTTGCCACAGTGTTCTAATGAATGAATGAATAGCTCGCCACAACTAAACTTGTGGTAAGAAGTGCGCCTGCCACGGGTGTTCACCTGACTGAAAGAATGACTTGTCATGGGTGTTCTTGTAACCAGAAGTAAATGTGCCACGAGAGCTCTTGTGGCTAAAAGAATATGTTGCCACGGATACTCTAATGGCTAGAAGTAGATTTGCCATGAGACTTCCCATGGCTCACAAAAGTACTTCGACACGGGCATTCCTATGGATGCAATTTTTCCTATAGCCACGATAGCCATTTTATTGTGGCAATAATCTTGCCACACTCACTTCTGCCACAAGACTCATTAAAAAAATTTGTATGGCAAAATGGCATTGCCATGAGAATTTGAAACTTGTGCCACAAATCTTACTGTAGCATAGGTGTCAATTTGTTGTAGTGTTATCACCGAAATACTGCCTCTTACAATGAAGAAACTAATTCGAGGTTTTCATAGGGTTGTGCAATTCACTAATCATTTCTTCTCTGAACTAACATTGACTTGTAAGCTAATCCTTAAGAAATTAAGGAAAAGATTGTAGATAGAGTGGGATGAGCTACGTCAAAAGGCTTTTGACATAATAAAGGAATATATGGCAAACATACTAGCTTTACAACCATTAAAAGAGGATCTACCATTCCTGCTTCATTTAACAATAACGAAGACATCAATGGGCATGATGCCAACCTCAGAAAGAGAAGCAAAAGAAAATGTCATTTATTGCTTGAGCAAAAAGTTACTCGATTGTGAGGTTGGATATACCTAGAACGAAAAATTGTGCCTAGCTCTCATATGAGATACCAAGAAATTGATGCACTATATGGTCAATAACAAAGTAAAGATCATAGCCAAAGTGGACTCGTTGAAACATCTTATGTCTCATCCTATCCCTTATGGGAGGATTTCATGATGGACAATTATGCGCTTTGAATTTCATCCGGACTCGAAGCACAAAATCTGTAAAAGGAAGAGCATAATGAATTCCCTGGCAGGATATCCTGTAAATCAAGAGGGAGCAAATTATGATCATCCCAATGAAGATATCCTCTTAGTTGAAGTTGAAACTTGGGCAATGTACTTTGATGGTGCATCTAACCACAAGGGTTATAGGGTTGGCATCTAAATTGCATCACCACAATAGTTATACATCTTGATTTCTACTAAATCAAATTTCAGAGTCACAAATAATGTGGCTGAATATATAAGCTTATATCATTGAAATTCAAGCTGCTAAGGCTCTCCAATTCAAAGACTTAAACATGTATGGGCACTCGAGCTTAATCATAAACTGGGTGACTAGATAGTCGAAAGTGAAAAGTGAGTATTTTCATTTTGTGATGCTCATTTAGAAAATATAACATCCCACTTCGATGAGCTAAGGTTCACTTATCACTTATATCTTAAGAGATGATAATCAGTTCACAGATGCACTGACAAAATTAGTATCTATGATCGCCATACCAGATAAAGAGTTTGAAATGACCATCATTATTGGTAGAAACCACAAGCCAACATATTGCTTAGAAATAAGGGAGGAAAATGAAGAGGCATCCTTGTGGTATATTAACATATTAAATAGCCATAGGAAAGGGAAATGCCATCTCGATTCTTTAAGGTAAGCTCAAAGCCCACTTTGTCATTTAGGCTTCCAATTCATAAAGGGCAATGGTATACTCGACAAGAAAACCACTTATGGTGTTGACCTACAATGTGTAAAGATAGGAGAAGCAGAAACTCCTCATGGATGAGATTATGAGACCCATAGGAATGGATACCTACTATCTAAGAAAATACAAAGATGGGGCTATGATTAATCCATAACTGACTAGGACTTCTTTCAGTTCGTCTAGAGCTGTGAAAAATGTTAAAAGTACACACCAATTCAATAAATTCTTCGCTCATAGTTATACGCCTTCATTTCACCTTAGCTATCTCCATTTAGGGATTTGACATCATGGGTAAGATCACACGAAAAGGGACAAAAGGTGACGAATACCTTCTGATGGCCATTGACTACTTCACAAAATGGGTGGAAGCAACATTGTATGCAATCCTAACATCCAAGTCAGTCCTACATCTTATCATGATAAAAACTATTTGTTCCTATGGAGTACTATATGAGCATATAAGCAATCATCGGTCCTAGTTCAAGGATGAGCCTATAAAATTACTTGAGCTATACACGATTCAACATCGACAATCCATCACTTACACACCACAAACAAACGGAGTTATAGATACGGCCAAGAAAAACATCAAGAATATCTTAAGCAAAATGACAAAAAATCACAAAGATTAGCCTAGTAAAATGTAATAGCCAAGTTTTTCTAATCAAGTTATTTGCTTCGATTAATAATTTATGTGTAGTAGTTTTATAAATTTTCTCGATATATTGCCTGATTTCTTGGAATTAGCGAGATTAGTTGAAAATTTGGCAGTGTTGGGATTATGCAAAGCTATTAAGGTTAGATTGGGCTATTTTACTTTGAAATCAATTGGGCTAGCACATTTGGCGCAAGCTTTATTTGTGGTTTTAGGGAATTGAGTCAAAAGGGGGGGGGGAGGGCTCGAGCCCTCGTTTTGGGCAACGAACAGAAACAGGAGGGAAGGGGGCTCTTCGGCCCTTCTTCTTTGCAGCCCCCATGACCACTGACCAAGAGGGAGGGAGAGAGAAGGAGCAAGCTCCTACCAACGCCACCTCCACCGCATGCTGTCACTTAGTGGCTGGTTGCTAGTTCGTCGTAGACAAGAAGAGTGGCAGGTGATTGGACCCTGAATCCACCCTCACCACCTCCATTTGCACCGTCTGGAGAGAGAAGGGGAGAGCGAGAGTGGGTTAGCACGACCGGCGCAATAATAGCGACATCCTGTCCATGGCCAGTAATCAGGCTGTTTGTTACAACTTGCATAAAAGTGTGAGGAAGGAGCTAGGAAGGAGGACTCAACCCAGATTCGCATACCAAACCTAAACCAGGTCCTAAAGCATGGAATTTGAGGTGGGTGATTCTTGATTTCCTAGTCTACTAAAAATTTTGTAAAGCTTTAATGTTTGTTTATTGAGTTGTTCTACTAATCAACTATTGAGTGATGTTATTATAGAGATGAATTTGAATAGGTGTGGTTCAAGAGTAGGAAGATTGTTGACTATCCGGTGTACTTTGAAGTATAGGAATTAAGTTGCTTCGCATTAAACACGAATTGAAACTGAAACGAAGCTGTTCGGCCAATTCGAATGATTTGGGTTGGAAATTCGAGTTGGTTTTGGGGATTGTTTGCGGGCGGTGATGTGAGCAAGGAGACCGGGGTTACGTGATAAACTAATAAATTTGCAAACTGTATTGCTGAATCTTAATGCTGTGTTTAGCACTAGTGAATGACCTAATTACATTGTCACATGCTGCTCAACTAAATCGTGAGTTCTATTAACTTCCGATTTATGGTTTTCTATTCTGTACTTTGAAATTGGATGAGGAATAGAGGAGTCAACTGAGCGATTCATTGAATCCGTCCAATAGCAAATTAGATTCGTGAATTGAATAGCGACTTGCATCTATTCAACCTCACTCTAGCTTGAACCATATTTGCTTGTTTGGTTGTGTTTCGAATCATGATTCATTATCTTAACCTGAACTAGGAACAGGAATAATAATCAGACTCCATCGATTGTACCATCGACCTAAACATTGAAGCTTTGCCATAGAGTTAATAAAGCGCTATGAGAAGGCTTCAACCTTGTGTTAAACATTTCATTTTGTGTGAACTTGAAAAAACTTGTCAAAACAAAACCAAACGACTGATTTACAGTTTTAACCACTGAATGCCTTTAAGCGGGGCTAAATGTGATTGTGTCATAACTGCTAGATTCTTAATTGAACTTGAACTTCTTTATATGAAATTGGAAGTTACTTGGATGTTAATGTGTTCATAGGCACGTGTTACCAAAATGAGTAGCAAATCGAATTCATGAACGGTGCAGCAGCTTGCCCTATTCCACCTCATTCTAGTCTAAACCTTATTTGTCTTTTTATTGCATTTCAATGGATCGGTTTGTTGTCATACACAAACTAGGACCATTATTAGGACTCGCTGAATGATTTGGCTGAGTCATCAGTTAGTTGAACAGTCGACCCAAACACTAACACGTTACCCTTTGAGTAAATGAAGTGCCAAGCAAAGGTTACATGCTACTTTAAACATTACTTTTTTGGTGTAATTTGAAAAGAATTAGGACAACTAGAAGTGTGTGATCAATTTGCAGAACCAAGCCACTGAGTGCTTTTAAGCAAATTTAATTATGCATAAGTTGCAAACTAGTGGCTCCTAAAATGAGTTTTGATATTGTTTTCCTTGAAAAGAGAATGTTTACTTGGTCATTAACTCGTTTACCAGTATCTTTACCAAATTGAGTGGTTTTATGCTTTGAAAAAGTCGACTTGAATTCATTAAGGCTTTTTAGCCCTCTTGAGAAAAAAATGCCATTGTTTGAGATACAATGAGAATCTTGATACAAGTGTGTTTAGAGTGAGATGCATCTGAAATGTTTTGGGCTAGGACAATGGTGCCAAATGTTTGAGCACAAGTTTAGGGAGCAGACCCCATAAGTAGGAACCTTAATTCCTAGGAAGTACACCTAGAAGTGGGAATCTTAGAAAACTCTAGCGAGGGTAATGGTCCATTGATTATAAAAATCCTCGCGAGTAATATGAAGGGCGAGTATAGGAATCCCCTAGGATGAATGAGATCTCCCCTAATTAGCATGAATATGAGAATCTAATGCCCCATAAAATGGTTTTGTACTTGTTATGTGATGAAAACTCCTCATTTGAGGACTATGCTAGGGCAAAGATTTGGAAAAGTGCATGTACTCTTGTAAAGAACTTTTATTGAGTTCCGAATGATTTTCCAATGAATAACGACTGTTTTATAAATGCTTACTTCAGTTTAAGTGATGATTCTTGCTTTTATGCGTTAATTTCAATTTCTTACTAAAAAGAGTCCCACTTGGTGATTTTAATTGAACTTCTTGATGATAGGTTTTTGTGTGTGAACTAAGTTCTCTACTGTTGTCAATACCTGGGTTCTTGTGTAAGTCAGTTTGCTATTAAGTTAGGTATGCCTGCTATGTGAGATTAAACAAGCAAGTTTCACCACTAAACTACAAAAGACATAGTTAGGGGAGTAGAGAATTCTTGTGTGCATAATAGAAGAAGGGTAAGGATACCATCGAAGGTTACTGAGGTAATAATGAATATGGGAGAACCTATATGTTTATTATGTGATATTAAGTTTCAAATTGTGTGTGATTGCTACCTAAAGTATTATGTACAACTGTTGTTCTTCTTGGGGTTGAGGATCATTCACTGGGCATGTGGTAGCTTATCCCCCCTCTATTCCCCTTTTCCCTAGGTTTTTGGAGGACAACTAGAGGTTAGTTCACGAGGGCCAAGTTGGAATGTCCCTTTCGCTTGGGAAATAGGAACTATGTGGATGCATAGATAGATTCATGACTTGAATGATGTAATATAATGTATTCCTAGATTTTTAAATACATATAAGTAAAGTACTTTGGTTCATGTATTGTATAGTGAATAGTAGTCGCCCTGAATGGCCTTGTGGGCTAACCATATGAATAATAGGTTGTGTGATTTAGTTTAAGATAGTTATTTTTGGGATGTCAACCCCAGTGCTTTGGATGTGTGATATGTTAAGTTCTATCCTTTATTCCCTTCTTTATTATTGAATTTAGTTATTTGTGTACTCCGGGCGTATGGCTAGTAGAGTTGTGGCCTTTGGCGTATAGCCACTGAGCTTGTGAACATGTCTTTCATACTTTTATTTATTGAAGGGTCTAATGTAAGGCTTTAAGGTTGGGATATGGCCATTTTTTAGGCGAAATTCTATTGGTTTCGTTCCAGGATTTAAGAAGTCACTAACACTTCTAACCCTAGGGGTAGGGGTGTTACATAAAACCTTTTTTATTTTGTGGATATCAGAAGTGTATGAGACCATCTACAGGGCGGCACTATATTTCCTTGTATTTGGGATGGAAGCGATACTTCTAGTAGAAATTAAGATTCTATTGTTGCGGGTGGCCCTTGAAGGATAAGTATGTAAAATTGATTCGATGCAAGCTCGACACGAAGAATTAGTCGGCACCGATTAGAAAAAATTATGAGCCTTACATGACTTGCAAAAATATTGGCAAAAATTAGTAAAGACTTTCAACTCAAAAGTGCATCTCTTGAACATTATGGTGTGGGATGCAGTGGTTAAAGCCATTCGAGTGTTCGTCATCAATCTACTAGGAAAACTTAGGCCTTGATGGATCGACCCATATTATGTGGAAGATATTCTCTCATGGAAGGCCATAAAATTAAGGGAAGTACATGAGTCTGAGTTCTCAGAGTCACAAACTTAGACAAATTAAAGAAGTTCTACTCTAAAAGAGTCAAACAAAAAGGGCAAGCAAGTAGGTTGCATAAGGAAGGATGTCGTTGAGTTCCAACGGCATAGAAAGATATTTTGCAAGAATCCAACGACATAAAAATAGGTGCTGCCATAGCTCAGTGGCACAAAAACGGAAGCCGCTAGGATCCAATGGCATTCACTCATTGCCAATCGGTCTGGTAGGAGCCCAACATCATGCACTTCTCTGGTAAAAATAGAGAAATTTAATAGTGTGTACACATGCAAAAGCGCATGGTCCACGAACTCTACTCAGGATTCATCCTGACATTTACAAAAAAAAAAAAAAAATCATAATAAGCAAAAAGGCAAAAAAAAAATAATAAAACTAAGTATATTACAACAAAAATAAAACAAAATGCACAAAAGATAGCATAAAATAATTCATTTCATTCATTAGGCAGACAATCAACGGGATAATAATTAAAAATTAATTATTTTAATGCCCCAAATCGATAGGGTTTATCACATATAAGAATTAAAAAAAGGATCACTTCTATTCTGTTTTAGGGTGGAGCTGTAAGGCTCCTCGTTCCTCCTGCACACCATACTCCTGAGATGGGTGGACTGCTTCTTTCTGTGCTCTTCCCTTGTTCTTTCCCTTATAGCCGTTCCCTCATCTCTAAGACTATGTAGACCCAGTCCAGGTAGGATTCATCAATTTCTTGAGTTGTTGATTTCGCAGTCGTAGGCAGTCAAAGTGCTTGTGTCCATATGGTCTTCTATAATAGGATGACCTTGGAGGAGCAATTGTGTTGAATTAAGGTGCCCTTTGTCTCTTCCCAAATTGCGAAATAATTAAGGCTCAAAGGTTGAATGGTACCACATCTACGCCAAGGACAGACAAGTACTTTATCCCTTTTTCAGGGACCCTCAATCTCTTGATCTTTAACAAGGACATGGCCTAGAAAATTTAAGGGTAATCTAAAGTTTGCATCGCTCCTGTACAACCCATAATGTCTATTGCAAGTCCAAATGAAGCCTTGAGCTGGATAGGTAACTGTAGTGTATAACCTCACTTTGATAGGGGGCTCTATGCGTTACAAGTGCTCCAAACCCAAATATGCAAGAGAGCAGAAATGTGATAAAGTTAAAATAAGAACAGAAGAAAAATAAGCTGAATGCAGTACCTGAAGAAAGAGAAGGTTCCCCCTGTGGAGAGAGCACTCCTAATTATTCTCCATATAATCCAGGCCAATGATATTCTCAGCTAGAATCATGAGAATGCAAGACTTCCTGAAAAAGATTTGCCCAATGACAGCTGCTAAATATGCTAAGCCCTTTTTATTGCAAAAAAGGAATTCTAGCAGAAGGGAGAAAACGTAGGCTTATTGTCCTTCCACACTAGAGTCAATCCCAAAGCAATTCACATCCCAAAAAAAGTCCGTCGTTTTGCCATCTATAACCTTTTCAGCGTCTTCAGCAGATAGCCTAAAGAGGGACTAGACATCATCTGTATAAGAATCTTCTACTTGAGGGACAATCGATGGCTCATTGCTCCCGAGGAATCCAAGGGTTGCTTTAAGCTGTTCAACTACGGGACATATGTCCCTTGTTGAAAATTGAACATAGTGTAAGTTTTTGAACCACTTGCACTAGTAGCTCACAATAACCTTTTATCGATCTTAACTTGTCTAAGAGGGCGAAGGAAATTCAAACCATAGGGCTCAAGTATGTTAATTTGAGCCTTGCAGAGGTTTTGGCTCTAAATGTCAAGAAGATGATCAAATGTAGGAAGGAAAAAGCTTTAGCAAGTGCAAATACTAAGAATTTAAGAAAGCAGTGTAGAAATGCTTTAAATAACTTAGAATTTAAAGAGGAACTACCCAACAACCCATCCTTGTGAGTTGACATGAATTCACCTAGCATCAACTATTGGCGACAAGCAGCGAGACCTCATGTATGCGGGATCCAAACTAGGAGTTGCTGCTTTTGTTGTTATTTGTTGTTGTTCACAATATTTTGACATTTTAGCTTCCAAAAACTTAGTTGTATTATTTTACAAACATTCTTGTACAAATTAAATAACATCTCCTTTCTCCTTTTCTATTTTTTTATTATTATCTTTTTCTTTGTTTCCTTTTTAATATCTCTCTAAATAAACTTCATTTAAAATTTTCATAATAAAAAAAAGAAACTAATGGGGATAAGTTTTCATCTTTATAGACCTCCTTTTTTGTGTAAATTTTTCAAATCTTTTTGGTGGAAGTTTAACATTTTTGGACTTTCTTATTGGTCTATTTGACATTAAACCTAGTACAAGCGCTACACCATCAAGCATAATTCTAACAATGTGTGCAAACGCTTAGTATTAACGCTCCAACATCCAACATAATTTTGACAATATATGCAAAAAAATCAAGGAAAAAAAAAGGGATTTATAATCTCGAGTTGTCCATAATAAAGTATATTTAAAAACAAAACCAACACATTGTCTACATAAACATGTTCAAACAAAATGAAATTGCTCAAAGTGTCTAAATCAAATACATCAATTAAAAGGGAGCATTCCCCCTCTAATCATCATCGTCATGCCCTTCCTCAGGAGGCTCTTCTACGTTCTAAATTCCGAGTGCTGGAGGAAAACTGAAAGAGCTCTGACTATGCAGGCGAGGTTTAACCAAGTGACATAGGCGCTAATAGTCGAACACATGTTGTTGGGGAATCCTTGCCCATGAGTGATGTGGGATGTTGAAGTGGCTACGGAACGGTGGAAATCCCATCCCCTACGAAGATCCCATGCCATCGTCCAGGATGCCACTGCAGCCTAGTCGTGATAGAGACTGAGAAGAAGAACCGTCTCTACTATGCATTAAGGAAAAGCCTTTAGCCTGTGAGGAGAAGGCAACCTTAGTTGCCAAGTTGTAAAAGGAGCCTAACCTCGTCGTCACCCAACATGGGGAGCAGTCACCACAGTTAAAGTCAAGGGTACGTCAGGAAAGGTCTTCGGGCCTTAAAAGGAGGGCTTAATGCGCCATTTATCCCGAAGAATTGGGAGGATGCTATGACTCCTAACCGGGGAAGCAACTCAATGTTGACAGTGAAGATCTCTATGACACAAACCTACGACCCCACTGGATATGCAAAAGGGAATGGGGGTGGAGGCTCCCCGAGGCGCAACCAGTTGCCCTTCTTTCCTTCCACCCATACCATGCCTTCTTGTGAAGAATGGGGATATTGCATCGAAGTTTCTCATAGTAATGTTCCATGATAAAATGTGATCATATGTTAATTGTAGAGAGTTGCCAACACATTTTTTAAAAATGTACAAACCCTTAATTCTGTTGAAAAAACCCAATTTCTTCTTTTGATCAAATCCTTAAAAAATTAAAAAGGATAATCGATAAACATAACATTTGATTTTCAAGAAGGATAAGGGTTTTTTGTAGGATTATGATTCCTAGGATTCTCGAATAGCGAATAGATAAATGAATCTATGACTTCGAATAATGAGAATTGATTAAGGGGTGAGCTTACAATGTAACAAATGGTGGAAAACCATAAATGGATTACTCCCTTCAATAGCAGCCTCTACTAGAAATAAATGTACTAAATTTTGTATTTTTCAATCTCATGCAATAGTTTTTCCCCATAAATTAGCCTCATTTAGTGAAACATTTAATCATATTAATATTTGTTTTGTGAGCACTTGTCAGCAGTTCATCTGAAAGAATTAAAATATATACAACAAAACAATATAGTTGGTTTTATTTTATGAACAAGAATAGAAGCATAAAACACAACATTATGATGGATAGAATAAGAACATGATGAATAAGACAAAATAAAAGAAATTGATAGAGAAGATTTTTCTCTTTTGCCTTTAGGACCTATCTCAATATAAGAAAAGTAGTAAAGCCATGATTGTTGGCTTCCTTTTCTTTCAAGTGTGTTAGGGTAGGATGGGACTGGTCCTTTTCAAAATAAGCCTCCTTTTGCTAAAGGTTTTGAGTGAAGATTTTGGTAGAGCTTTGTGTAACATCCGGGATTTTATCCCCCTTATTCCGCTATTTTATATCGTTAGAAATTCAAATAATATCGACATGCCTGCTTAGGTGCTGTTTCTATTGAAAAGAATATCCTTCCTATTTTATTGTTATGGAGGATTATATCGGGTACTACATTGCGTAGATTTCCGAATATAATTGGACTGGCGAACCTTGGGACTAGTCCCGTAATTTATTGAATCGAACATTGGGAATAAATTATGATGTGACAAGTAGATAAGCTCGTATTAATTATGATGTGACAAGTGGATAAGCTCGTATTAATTATGATGTAACGAGATACTTGTCCAAAACAAAAGAAAAAGGAAACAAAATAAAAGGCAAAAAGGGGGCCGAAGCCCCTGCTTTTTTCCTCGGCCAAAATCACGAAGGGGGAAGGAGGGGTGTCCTTCGCCTCTGCCCGACGACCACCGAGAGCCGGAGAGAGAAGGGAGGGGCACGGCACCGGCGGATTCTCGGCAGCAGCGGCACCGGCCATCCACGAGCTGGCAGGGGAGCGCGAGAGAGGGTTGAGTAAGAGATTCAGTGAGGTGGGTTGCGGGTTAAGTTCAACCCTCGACCACCGTGACCACCACCACCATCGACACCCTCGCCAGGTACCGGTGACTCGCCCGCGAGCTAAGTAGGCAGACGAAGAGAGAGGCAGTGGGACTGTGTAGAAAGGAGGGGAAGTATGTCTCTAGCCCTAATCTGCCCAATTCTCCCAATAGTTGGGTTCTTTAGCTTGGAACGAGATGAGTTTCCTCTTCCTCCTAATTATAGTTAATTTCAGTAGAAGTTTATTGATTTTAGTTCATTCAGGTTGAATCTAAATCAATTATCAGTAATTCAAGAAAATTACAGAGTAAACTGAATGATGCTATATATATATACATACATGTATATATATATATATATATATATATATATATATATATATATATATAGATATATATATATATATATATAGTTTATAGTGATTGCATAGAAATGATAACGTTATTCAGTAAACCTTTATATGAGTGCATAGAAATGCTTATATGTAATTCAGAAATTTTTATAGTAATTATATGTTTATAGTGATGGGTATCATTTATATGTGTAAAGCTTGCATTAGTGATACCACCTTTGTTTATAATGATTATATGTTTAACGTTATCACTTATGACTGCATAGAGATGTTTATAATTCAGAAATCTTGGAACAGAGAAAATTGTAGAGTAAATTGAATGATTGCAACAATTAATGAACGTATATGAATTAGATGGGGAAACAGGACATTTAATAGCAATTCGTAAGCATATATGGTGATTTGATAAGCTGTGATTATGTTTAATCATGGCGCATGAATTAAGAATCGACCAAATAGGGCTAGTTAAGCCTTTATACGAGTAATAGTTAAGGGCATCGATACCATCACTATCGTGCCTCCGAATTTTATGACTATATATATGTATATATATCAAAGTAATGTTTGAAACTAACTGCAATTGCGTGGATTTTACTATGCTTTTGGGAATCAGTTGATAATATGATTTCATGATGTGCTCATATGTGCTATATGAAATCTTTTCCCCTGAATTGATGAATGCGTGAAATGGCATTGAATTCAAGTTTTAGAGATCCTCCAAAGTTCGTAAATGCTCATTTACATGATTTCAAAGCATCTCCAAATGTTTATCGGGTGACTATTTTAATTGACAAGTCATTGGTAACAAAGTAATCCTAAGTCATCGGACTACTCAGCCGAATGAGGCAGGTGACCAGTCAAGGGGCCTAGGAATCATTTTAAGAAAGGACTTAAGCAATGAGCGTTCGATTATGTCGTATCAACTGCTATGCTCAACTTAGGCAACCCAGTACCCTCCGTCAAAGTTTACATGAAGTTTTCAAGTTCATTGTTGATTGCTCTGCCAGTAGGCAAAGGCTTCAAAGTTCAATGTTTCATTGTTCTGCTAGTAGGCAGAAGCTTTAAGTTCAATGTTTCATTGTTCCGTCAGTAGGCAGAAGATTCAAGTTCAATGGTTCATTGCTCTGCTAGCAAGCAGAGAATTCAAGTTCAATATTCCATTGTTCTGCCAGTAGGTAGATGATTCAAAGTTCCATGTTTCATAAGTCTGTTAATAGATAGAAACTTCCAAGTACATATATCTTATAGTTCTGCCAATAGGCAGTAGAGTCAAAGTCATATATTATAAAGTCCCGTCAACGGGTAGCGAAACATAGTCAAAGGAGACTCCCAGTTCATATGACGGTTTACAAAACATTATACTTTTAATAAACACGCATGTGATGTTCAAAGGTCGTATTGCTACATCGTATTGCTACATCATTAGCTTACTGATCATACGACATGGTTATGTATTTCACTTTGCAGCTATCGCTCCATATTTTAATAAAGAGATCTATTCCTGTATATGACCTGTTACTGTATGGTATAGTGAAATCATCAGTTTAGTAATTCTATCGCATTGAACATGATGGTTATTCTAGCGTAGATGCGAAATTCATATATTCTATCATCTGACGGCATCTTCAACGAAATTTTAATGTTTATATACGGCATAAATTATATGAAACAAAGTAAGCCTTTCGTAACAGAAATCCCAAAAAGTGGTGTTTAAGGGTTAACCCCTTTTTTTTCATTGAATTTATGAGTTTATATGAATTTTTTATGGTAGGTTTATTGAGTATGGCTATTTTAGAGTTTAAGCTGTGGAGCGACTGCTATTTCCCTGGCATTGTGGTTGGAATATATCTTAAGGTAGGTGAGTTCTTCAAAAGGAAGGAATTACGAATAACTTTTGTAAGTTAATGTTGCACTTCAAGTATTGTTTTGGAAGAGGGGGTTATCCACTGAGCGATAATTGCTCATTCCCATCTATTACTATTTCCTTCCCAAGTTTCTGAAGTAACAGGTAAAAGTCTGTCCAAGTATGCCGAGATGGAGTTATGAGCTGCAATTGTATTGTTATGTAATCTAAGTTCTTGTGTGCATATATTGTATATCATCTAGAGTCGCTCTGTACGGCCATGCGAGCCGATTATCTTTTAATCAAGGTTATTTATAGTTGGGATGTAACCCCAGTACTCCGGACGTGTGGTCCGTGGAGTTGCACTTTTATTTTCCCATTGTTTTAGTATTGAACTGCGCTGGTTGATATGCTCCGGGCGGGTGGCAAATAGATCTGTGAACTCCGGCATGTAGCCGTCGAGTTGGTGGGTTTTTATCATTGCTTTTAATTACAGGAAATTTGATATAAGGCTTTAAGCCTGGGAATGGTCAGTTTTTGGGGGAAACTCTGTCCGTTTCGCCCCATAATTTAAAGAAAAATGATAACACTTCTAGCTCTTGGGTTGGGGGCGTTACACTTTGTTACTACCAAGTTTTGGAAAAAGGTTTCGTATGAGGGAAGAGGTAGAATTTTGCTAGTGTTTTGTTAGTGTAAGAAGTACAGCAGAGTTTCCTCATGGTAGAATGTGTGTGTGAGAGGAGAAGAGAGTATATTTTCTTAGAAGCAAGTGCTATGAAAATAAGGGGTGCACACCTCTTTTTATAGGGGTAGCAAGGTGATTCCCCAAGTAGGAAATAATTTCAAGAATATAAATCAAATTATTATATTCTTTAATATTTTAACATAAGGTGGAATAGGGTTTATTGGCATGTAATCAGTTAAGTTAGCCCCGAAATAGCTTGATTGCAGCAATCGACAATACAATCAAATGTGATTTGAGTGGAAGCAAGACAGGCTCCGAGGGCATGTAATAGGAGCTAGCGATAGCTACTAAGCCGTAACAGCAGCTGGCAGGTGGGAAAAAATTATCACTAGGATCTAGTGGCGCTAAAGGTAATGTCATGGTGCTTGTTTCAGCTTAAGAGAATTGTTTGTCAGAGGTGATTGTGAGACAATAGGTCACCTCGCCTACTCGTGCTCAAGATTTAGGATTCAAGTCACCACAGTAGCAAATCATGCAAACCCAAAGTTTCTTAACTTGTTTTGTAATTATTCTGGAAACTATTAGGTTTTAAATGTTTTTAATACTTTTTGGAAATTTTTATGCATCAAGAAAACATTTTATTTGTTAATTAATTATTGGAAATCCAAGTACTTATGTTGCTTTTGCCCTCGATGGGTCAGGTATTTGTCATCATCGGGCAACAATACATAGAACATACAAGCATTCCGTCAGTCTAAAATCCCAAGGGTACCAATTTTGTGCTTACAGAAGCCCTCACTTTGGTTGAGACCCGTAGGGTAAAGGGAAAAGTATATGAATGCCAGGCACGAAGTATGCACATGCAAGAGTGAAATATAGTGCTATCGAGGACTAGCCTCGCCCTAAAAGTATAAGTCCTATTGAGGCAAAAAGTGTTCAAGCATGATTTTAAAGGGTTTAGGGTCTATATCTCACCTCGAGGTCTAAAATCACATTTAAAAAAAAACATTTTGATGCTTGAAGGTCTCCACTTGTTAAAAATTTGAGGCTTGATGGTCTTCACTGGTTTTTAAAAAATAAAACTTAAAGGCCTGGCATTTATAAAAATTCAAGGCATGACATCTCCATCATTTTTAATAATTTGAGGTTTGATGGCCTCACGGGGAAATTTTAAGACTAGAAGGTACCACACTTGTAAAAGTTTGAGGTTTGGAAGTCTTCACCCGTGAAACAAAATATACTATTTGAAGGTCTCACACCTGTAAAAAATTTGAGGCCTGGTAGTCTCTACCAATTTTAAAAATTTGACGCTCGACAGCCTCCACTGGTTGTAAAATTTAAGGTTTGAAAGTCTCATGCCTTTAAAAATTTTGTGCTTGATGCCTTCTACCGATTTTTAAAAAAAATTGAGATTAAAGTTCTTACGTATGTAAAAATTTGAAGGTTGATGGTCTACACCAGTTTAAAAATTTAAGGCTTAATAGTTCCTACTTGTTAAAAAATTTGTGACCTAAAAGGTCTTATATTGTAAAAATTTAGGGCTCAATGGTCTTAACAGATCCTAAAAATTTGCTAAAAAATTGAGGCTTGGTGATCTCTACTAATTTTTAGAAATTTTGAGACTGGTACCTATAAGAATTTAAAGATTGAAGGTTGGACACTAGTTTAATAGAGATTGGAAAAAGTGTCCATGCATCGTTTGTTGCTTGTGCTTAACCAAACAAATTGTCCCTCTCTTATTTATTTATTTTTTTGGAACCCAAGTTAGCAGCATGACTACGTAGTTGCTAGGTCAAATTCTGAGGTGGCGGCATTATTCAGCATATGGATGGAATCCAGCAGCATGATTTTGCACTTGATGGCAGCCGTTGGGGGTCTCACTTACTGCAAGGTTGTCAAAACCTTAATGCTTAAGCTTTTCTCTTTCTCCTTTAGCTTGCACCTTTCTTTCGCATATTTTATCTACAACGCTATTACTAGCAGCCTAAAGCTCCCTAAAGCTTTGTTTTTGGTTCATTTCTCAAAGCAATTGCACAATTTTTGGTTATTTTTGCATTATTTGCTTAATTATTTGTAATTTGAGTTAAAATTTTGAATTTCATGTCGACTTTGGAGAGTTTGAGGATTGCTTAGCTTGGTTGTGAACTTGTATTTTCAAATGTTCACCGGGCAGATTTTGTGTGTAGAAAACTATTAGAAATGAAACTTAGATTTAGTTCCTGCTCCTTGGTTGTCTTTACAAGTTTAAGTTTTGGTTTTGTTGAATTCTTGCAGAAATGCTGCTGAAACTTTACCATATGTTTTTTTCGTGCAGTAGGGGTTTGAACTCCACCTTTTTGAATTTTGAGCCAATTTTTATGTATTACATGTGGATATGGCTGGTACACAAGCTCTCCCTTCTCGTTGTTGATGTGATGACCAACTACTTGAGGACAATTATGGAGCTAGGTCTTGGGCCCTTAGTAGTTAGTTTGAAACGTCCAACTTGTATTCGAAAGACAAGCACTGATATGTCTATATCATTGCTCAAAAGGGAGTGCTAAGTTCCTTTGTTGATGTATCTCCTTTCTCACAATTCTTGGATTTTCTTGGAAGTTGATCTGATGATCTTGCTTTAGAATTTATTTTGCTGAACCAAGAGTTTATGAAGGGCTATGGGAACCTTTAGGACATCGAACACCTCCATAGAGGGCTTTCCAACAATGTCAAGATAATGGTGACCTGCCTTAGGTTTAACCCCTTGATCAAGTCTATGCACCCATTGAAGTACTGCTCGGATTTCAGAGTGGGGAGAAGGTCATGTAGACTTGTTTTGGTCTTTAGCCAAGGGGTAGTCTCAAAAGACAAGCACTGATATGTCTATATCATTGCTCAAAAGGGAGTGCTAAGTTTTTTTGTTGATGTTTCTCCTTTCTCACAATTCTTGGATTTTCTTGGAAGTTGATCTGATGATCTTGCTTTAGAATTTATTTTGCTGAACCAAGAGTTTATGAAGGGCTATGGGAACCTTTAGGACATCGAACACCTCCATAGAGGGCTTTCCAACAATGTCAAGATAATGGTGACCTGCCTTAGGTTTAACCCCTTGATCAAGTCTATGCACCCATTGAAGTACTGCTCGGATTTCAGAGTGGGGAGAAGGTCATGTAGACTTGTTTTGGTCTTTAGCCAAGGGGTAGTCTCAAAAGACAAGCACTGATATGTCTATATCATTGCTCAAAAGGGAGTGCTAAGTTTTTTTGTTGATGTTTCTCCTTTCTCACAATTCTTGGATTTTCTTGGAAGTTGATCTGATGATCCTGCTTTAGAATTTATTTTGCTGAACCAAGAGTTTATGAAGGGCTATGGGAACCTTTAGGACATCGAACACCTCCATAGAGGGCTTTCTAACAATGTCAAGATAATGGTGACCTGCCTTAGGTTTAACCCCTTAATCAAGTCTATGCACCCATTGAAGTACTGCTCGGATTTCAGAGTGGGGAGAAGGTCATGTAGAGTTGTTTTGGTCTTTAGCCAAGGGGTAGTCTCACACAAGGAACTCCATTCAATACTTCAAGAGCAATGAGATATTAGACAGATACTTAGATGGCCACTCCTATAAGCAAATCTTTCCCTTTTTATGGTGCATCTACTTGGCTATGCTATCCTGGGTGATAAGGGTAATCGGTGCCATTTTTAGTGGATGGCCACCTTCGACGATGTTTCCGCTTTAGGCAACTCGGACTAAGGTGCTACAGCCTTTGCAACTCTACTAAAAATATATGGGGACAACTTATCGATGGGATCATGAGAACTACCCTATGGTGACTGTAGTAGAGGGCTTTAGAAAGGTGCTTAACGTACAGCCTCGCTTGCTTTATCTTGTTTATGCATCGAAATGTCTTAGTTGGTTATTTTAATCTTTAATTTTTCTTTTGGAGCTTTAATTTATAGAGCATTTGCCTAAGATTGTCCCTAGTACCAAAGATGCCAGATGAGCTCCTTTCAGTGCTTAGTGGACTCAAAACAACCTCATCGGTGAAGCTCTTGCCTTGAATGACATTAACAAGTTCAGCAGTGGCCTTGAACGTTTCAACCATTGAGGATGCAAGTATGCTTCTCTTTACTTGGCTTGTTTGGATGTCTTTCCTTTTGTATTTTGAAAGTACTCAGTTTCTACTTTGCTTCAGTTGATCTAGAATCCTTGGGTGACTGCTAGCAGTTTCCCCGCTTTCACTAACAAGCCCCTAACTCTTCCTCACCAGAGGTCCTTATCGAGGGGCCTCTCGGGTCTATCTGGTACCTAGGGGAGCATTTGGAACATCAAGTGATCCCGAATTTAATGACGCCTTAGAGTTCGAAGCCTCCCCACCCATAGACCAATTTCACATCCTCGTCTGCCATGGAGCAGATTTTTGAGTACTTAGATGGCAATGATAGTGTTTTCTTCCTTGAGGAGGGGGACTATAGAGAGTTCATCTGAGGGCATTTGATGTCTTCTTTGGTCCCAGTCTACCCACCATCTTGTTGATTTTCATTTGCCTTGCTTTTTCGCTATTGTTATTTTATGATAGCTTGCATTTTATAGTACCTTGAGGGCATCCCCATGATGAGTGCTGAAGTGTGGTGTTGATGCCTTTGGGGTGCAGCAGTTCAAAAGTATTGAGGAAGTAATCAAGGACACCGCCATCCCTGAGTTGCAAAACATTCTTCTAAATTAGTAGGGAGGCTTTTTTCCTATGATTGGCTCTTTCTTTTGATTTTCTTTTTTTCACTTTGCGCATCGTTTCTTGCTTCCCTTATAGGTTCAATCGGGAGTGGAGCATAGCAATGGTTCGGGTTGTAGCTGGACCTAAGACCACCATCCACTACAAGACGTAGTGGTGCAACTGTTGTTGAGGGGATGACGGGTTAAGGTATAATAAGCCCACCTTAGTTACGTTTTTTTCTTTCTTGAATTTTTTTCCTCTCATTCTTTTTTTATTTTGCTAATTCAAGGTATGTTACAGGGTGTTTCTCGTCATCATTATTGAGACGCTTGCCAAACTCGGGGAACGTAATCTCTTCTTTGCTCTTTGGAGCAGGCAACGAGCTATATTCCTTCTCCATAGACTCTGAGGTCTTCTTTTGAGTTGCCTTCAGCACTTAAGGAGGTGCCTCTTCCTTATGAAAGGAGGCAATAGAGTCAGGCTCCTTTTATGGGCAGGTAGTAGGGGCCACCTGTTCCTTAGGCATTAGTGTTTTTCCCCGAAGGAGGCCGAGAAAGGAAGGTCTCCTTCTTAGGCTCAACCATCGCTGACCTATGATGTTTATTATTGCTATGGCATGGGATTCTAGTAAGGCCCTGGCTATCCATAGTTTCATGGATAGATTGAGATCCTGCGGCACTCATTGGCAAGGGTTCCACAACAACCTGTGCTCATATTTCAACTCGATGACATTTGGTGGATCCTTGGTTGTTCAGCTCCAGCTCCTCTGAGTTTCCTACAGTGCCTAGGATCCAAATCATAGAATAACCTCCCGAGGGTGAGGATAGGGATCAAGATCAATAGGAGAGATATCCTTGTTTAGCATGTTTTGTTTAGATACTTGAACGTTTTGTGATTTGCCTTTAGATAGTGTATTTACTTTGTTTTTATTTACTCATTTTGTGATTTTGATCATTTTTCCTTGTCCCTTTTTTTTCATTTATGCATCGCCATGAATGGGCTTGAAGTTAGAAGGGTTGTTTTTAAGTATTCAAAGTTAAGATTTTTGCTCAGTATTGGAATGTTAGCACTAAGGTGCAAGATAAGTGCACCATCAATTGAGTCTAAAAATTTTTTAAGAGAACAAAAAAATTTTTTGATGAAAAACTAAAGAAAACTTGAGAGATTTTTTAGAGAAAATTAACCTTCTCCCCCAATCTTTAACGTGGGCATTTTTTAGGGAAAAAAAGAGGACTACTTTGAAGGGAAATTTTTTAAAAAGTGAAGAAAATTTTATTACTCGAGTAAGAATTTCACAAAATAGGGATGGCGATTCGAGATTGGGAAAAAAATATGCCAAAATATTATAATTGGGAGGGAAATAAAAACATGATTTCATTAACCGGTGTTCAGCTGACTCAGCGGTATGCATTGGGCCCTAGTGGAAGCCGATGGCCCCTAATTCATGTTGCCTATGCCCAAGGATAGTAGGATTATGTTGCTGGCTCTTGCAGTGTTTCTGGTTCGATGTCCTTCAATTCGGAGCAATTTGGAGTGTTTTCCCCATCGTTTTCTATCCCCTTAGAGCTCCACACGCCTTAACCATCCTCTTTAAATCCTTATGGCTTCCTGTGGTGCTCTTTTTAACTCTTGGACCCGTAACCTAAGAAAGGGTCATACTAACATGTTAGAACCTTATAGGTTAAATGTTCTCCACTCCTTCAAACAAGTGAAGATTTAGAGTAGCACAATGTGAGTGGCTTAGCAAATGCATGTCTTCCATTTTCTAATGGGGAATATTTGCCAAATGGTCCAGGAATTTGAAGCCATTTTAGGCTTCCTTAGATAGATAAAGTATGTGATGTTAAGACCATTGACCTTTCTTGGGTAACAAGTCATTCCATGCTGGGTCATCAGGGGAAAGTACTTTAGCATTGAGTCCTAACAGCCCTACATCATCTGCTTATCACTGCTTTTTAATAGCGACTAGGGTGTGGCATGCCTAGCACCTTTTATTGGGCAATTGCTTTTCAAAGAGTCTCCCTTCCTACGGTGTTCGCCGAAAGTCTTTGGGTTTGGATGACATGGAAATGACCATTAGCATACTTTATTACCTATATAGGGGCAGCCTCCTCTTACGTCAGGCATTTGCCCTATTCCCATTGCTTTTTTTGGATTTTCATTGTTGTGTCATTTCTCGACATTTTGATTTTTACTTTACAGATATGGCTCGCGGCGCATCTGAAATTTGCAGACTCTCATATCAAAGAGAAGACCTACACAATTGCAACCTTTCTAAACTATGCCCAAGCATAGGACTCCAACCAGGCACCTTGGGGGTGTCACAATGGAGTGAATTGTTGGAGAGTTTAGAAATTCACTAGGTTATCCCCTAGTGGTAAATTAGGATTTTTAGGGTTTTGCAGAAAGGGGCCAAGTATTTGTCCCTTCTTGGTTTTGATGATGTGATCTTCATCTCTATTCCGGGAATTATTCATTAATTTGGGCAAAGATAAGAGACATCTTATTTCGATATCCTCACCCCAAGCTCCCTTACTAACTGGTCAGGGTTATCTAGACTTGGAAGGCAATGTAGGGGAAAAACCTTTCGGCTACCCATGCCGAGAAAGCTAGTCACCCAAGAGGTGGATAAAGCTTACTTGGATAGGGCCAATGCCATTCAAAGTACCCACCAGGTAGCCAAGAGGGAGAAAAGAAAGGAGAAATGTCGAGAGAAATAGGTTGCCCATATAAAGAGCATGGTGTGGAAGAAGATAGACGAGGAAGGAACCTCTAGCTCCACCCCTAAAGAAAAGGGATAGTGGTCCTCTATTTAGGTCTTGCATGATGTAATAACCCCCTAAATTTTGGGCATTATTTTCTTTTAATTTTATTCCTTGTAATGAATATTTAATAAAATCAATGAACTATAATCGCTACCTTACCTATTGTACATTGTCACTTTTTGTTCATCTCATTTTTTATTGATTTGGTTGCTATCTTCAGAATTTTTTTTTTTAAATCAGTGATGTTGGATTGGGTAAGCCCGAAATGGGGTCAAAGTCAAGTTTTCCTTTGTTTATGATGCAAGACTTTTGCTTTGTTTTTTGCCTTTTGTCTTCTGTTTTTGAAATGGTAGTAGAGGGTAGACTCATTGGGTTTCGAACGACATGCTAGTAGTGCCTCTAAGCCTTAGCGGCATCGACTTTCATGCAACTATGTGCTAGCAGCATATATTTTTGTGCCGTTAAAATGCGACTGCTGGATTCATGCCTCCTACGTATGGTTCCTTTCCTTCAACTCGTTAGGAGTGAAAATTCTTAAATTGGTCTAAATTAGTGAGTTATGAAAACTCACTTCCGTCTACATCCATTAGTTTCATGGTTGCTCCTGAGAGGATCTGTTTTACACAAGAAGGGTCGGTCTAACAAGTCCTGAATCTATCTTGTGGGTATGTGATTGGCACCTCAATGGCCTTAGCCACCGTAAGTAGTGTTCTTATTGAGCATGTCATGATCCTTTATGAATTGTAAAGCCAAACTGCAAAGTGCTCTTTGGCCTTGTTTCGAGGAATTGGGGGGATACTCCCTTTTTTGATGGTAATTTAGGATATCCGCGTACCACAAGGATCTTTCTTCATCCTCCCCTACTTTCAATAGGAAGCTAGCTTGCAACTTCTATCTATTATGATAGTCATTCCATATTCTTCATTTAGTATAGCAAATTGGTTTTCCTCCCTTGTAGGCTAATGTTAATTCATTAAAATGGAAGTTATTTTTTTCCAAACAACCATGGTAAAGTGTCAAATTCTCACTTTTCACTTTCCACATTCTAGTGATTTGATTTTTAGTCAAGCTCGAATCTCCATATACATTTAAAGTTTTAATTTGAAGAGTCAAGAAACTTGGATTCCTATAATACAAGTTTCGTACTCGGCCACATTATTGGTTACCCCGAAATTTAACTTAGTGGAGATTGGGATATGTGACCCTTATGGTTAGATGGACTATCAAAATACATTTGCCAAGTTTTATCTTCAACTAAGAGGATATCTTCATCAGAAAGATCATAGTTTTCTTTCTCTTGGTTTATGGGATGGGGAGAAAATCAAATATTGCTCTTCCTTTTATGGACTTCTGAGTTTGGAACTCCAAATGTAATTCAGAGAATAGTACCATCCAACATGAGTTCCTTCAATACAAAATAAGTTGTGATGTGAAATGTTTCAATAGATCCACTTTGGCTATGACCTTGACCTTATTATTGAGCATGTAGTGCCTTAATTTGTAGGTAGCCTGCAACAAGGCTAAGCACAACTTTTTAGTCTAGATATACCGAGCCTTGTGATCAAGGAATTTCTTACTTAAGTAATATGTCGCATTTTCTTTTCCTTCATTTTCTTAGGATAGCTTCATGCCCATTGTTGTGTCTATTCACCACTAGGGAAAAAAAAGCTAAATAGCTATAGTGAGGAAATATCACAAACTAGTGATGATGTATTACAGTCAGCTGCGGAATCAACAACGGAATGTCTCCTTTGTTGTCTTGCTTGTCGCTAATAAACAATGGCAGAAAATTAGTGTTTTGTTGCCACATTAGCGACCTACTGACGACGTATTAGTTTCCCATTGAGAAAAACTAATCTGAGAGAATTAAGGTTTAACCCCTTGTGTTTATTATGCTTGATTTGCTGTCTCTCATACAATGTTCGTGACCCCTATATATACACGTGCATGTGCAATATGCAAAACTAAATACAATTCCCAAACACTTAGAACTACTTGCCAAGTCAAACTCCTATATGCAAGGATTTCCAAAAGCAATACAATTCTCATGCTACGTGACCTGTCAACACTCCCCCTCAAGTTGGAGCATGTAAATCGAGAATGCCTAACTTGGATTTGAAAAAGTGGAAATGATCCCGACCGAGAGCCTTCGTGAGGAGATGGGCTGGCTGTTGGTGAGTGGAGATCTTGCACAATGCCAGAAGTCCAGCCTCGAGCTTTTCGCGAACAAAGTGACAGTCAAGCTCGATGTGCTTGGTGCGCTCGTGAAAAACCGGATTATGTGCGATATGGAGGGCTGCCTGATTGTCACAAAATAAGCGAACAGGTCGGTCAAAAGGGACACCCAAGGTGGTAAGGAACGAGCGAAGCCATACGAGTTCACTCGTGGCGTCTGCAAGAGATCGATATTTCGCCTCTGCGGTTGATCGTGCTACGGTGGTTTGTTTCTTGGTTTTTCTAGGAAATGGGAGAATCCCCGAATTTTATAAAGTAACCAGTAAGTGACTTGCGAGAAAGCGGGCAAGCACCCCAATTTGAGTCACAAAAACCCACAAGTTGCATGCTACATTCACGACGCAAATGGATCCCTTGCCCGGGAGTACCTTTAATATATCGAACCACTCGCCGAGCTGCCTCCATGTGTGCCTCTCTTGGCTCCTGTATAAACTGGGACAAAATATGAACTGCATAAGTGAGATCAGGATGCGTGATGGTAAGATAGATGAGGCGCCCGATCAATCGTCGATACGGTCCCGGATCACGCAATGTACGGCTGTCGGGCAGGGCGAGCCGATGATTTTGCTCCATAGGAAATGTTGCAGGCTTTGCGGCCAATAGTCCACATCTAGGGCATACTTCCGTTGGCTCAAGAATAGCCCTTGTGGTCCTGTAGCTACTTCGATCCCAAGAAAATACTTAAGAGGTCCCAGATCTTTAATGCGGAAGCACCCATTTAAATATACTTTGAAAGCTTAACACGCCTCAGCGTTGTTGGATGTAAGGATGATGTCGTCCACGTAAACAAGAAGGCCCAAAAACACATCTCCTTTTCGATAAGTAAACAACGAGTAGTCGGTGTAGGATTTTATGAATCCGTATTCACAAAGCTTGGCTAACAACTTGGCAAACCATTGCCGTGGGGCTTGTTTCAACCCATATAACGACTTTTTCAACTTGCAAACTCCGCCAGAGTTGGAGGCCTTGAACCCAGGAGGCATTGTCATGTATACTTCCTCGTGTAGATCGCCGTGAATAAAAGCATTGTTGACGTCCAACTGGTGTAATGCCCAACCCTTTGCTACGGCGACAGAGAGGAAACATCGAACACTCGTGATTCGGGCCACTGGGGCAAATGTCTCAGTGTAGTCAATTCCTTCCTCCTGGTGATCCCATCGTATCACCAAACGTGCCTTATAGCGATGAACGGTACCGTCGGAGTTATATTTCACACGGTAAACCCATTTACACCCTAAGGGTCTCTTGCCTGGGGGAAGCTTCACTACCTCCCAAGTACCATCGCCCTCGAGTGCAGCGATTTCCTCGCGTATGGCTTGGCGCCAGTGACTGTACTTCACAGCTTCAAAGTAAGTGCGGGGCTCATCCTCCTTCATAACAGCTGCCAAAACCTGTTGATGGGAAGGAGAAAATTTTGTGCAAGTAATATAATTATGCAAAGGATAACACGTACCAGGAGGTTCCTTATGGGACGAGGCAGCATCGACAACAGGGTTTTTGATGTGGGCACTGTAGCAAACATAATCATCCAACTTAGTCGGTGAACGCCTTGCTCGTTGAGTAGGAACACTTGGCTCGGGTGTAGGAACACGACTTGGCGCAGACACGGTATTATGGTCAAGGTCACCATGCTCAACGCACTGCTGTGGGTCAGTCGTACCTCCTGCTAACTGAGTCGGGGTGTCTTGCTGGGCATCATCTCGATCAGGCGGTCTCCCCCTTTCCTCTTCATCATCTAGCCACATAGTACCAGGCTTAGGAGCTGAATAATCATCTTGAGACTGAGGTAAAGATTGGCCAGCAAAAGGAAACACTTTTTCACAAAAGATCACATCCCGACTGTCGAGAAATTTACTGTCTTCAAGATCATACAATTTCCATCCCTTCTTGCCGAAAGGGTATCCAACAAAGATGCACTTCTGACTGTGGGAGGCGAATTTATCCCAACTTTGTTTCGAGCAAAGCATAGACACCCAAAAACCCGTATGTGATCATATTGTGGTGCCATGTTAAATAGCAGCTCGTATGGAGTTTTGCCGCCTACTAACTGACTCGGAGTCCGATTAATTAGGTAGGCCGTGGTTAATACACATTCTCCCCAAAAAAATATAGGCAGTCTTGTGTGAAACTTAAGTGCGCGTGCCACATTTAACAGATGCCGATGTTTTCTTTCTACTCGGCCATTCTGTTGTGGTGTCTCAACACAACTTGTCTGGTGAATTATCCCATATTGGGCATACAAATCCCTTATTGAACCGGTTTTGAATTCACACCCATTATCAGTTCGGACAACCTTAACATCCTGAGCAAACTGGGTTTTAATCATGGTAATAAAGATTCTGACATATTTCTCAACCTCACTTTTTTCTCTCATCAAATATACCCATACACTCCTACTAAAATCATCAACGATAGTAAGAAAATAGTGTGCACCACAAGAAGAGGAAACTTTATATGGTCCCCAAATATCAAAGTGAATTAATTCAAACAAATTTTTAACTCGATCATGACTTAATGCAAATTTAATGCGAGTTTGTTTGGCATGCATACAAGTTTCACAATACTTATCAAAATCTTGATCACTACTGGAGAATCTCAAAGTGGTAGGCATGGCCCTTTTGGAGGGATGTCCCATTCGGTAATGCCAGAGTTACCGAGCCATTGCCGTACATACATGTTCTTCCTTCTCTTGGGTGCCCTGGAAGTAGTAAACCCCGTGTCTTTGCCTACCCATACCAATCGGAATCCTCGTAGTACGGTCCTGTAAAATACAAGTATTCTCATCAAATAGCACTGTACAGTTCAGATCTTTACAAATGCGAGAAACCGACAAGAGGTTACAACGCAAAGAAGGGACAAGCAGTGTGTGTTTTAACACCAAGTTCTTTCCCAGCAGGAATGTCCCTTGCTTTGTAGCAACCGTTTTGGCCCCGTTTGGAAGGTCTACAACAACCGAGGGGATGTTTGCTGTACGCCCGAGTAGGTGCTCGTCTCCGGTCATATGCGTGGAGGCACCACTGCCGATCAACCAAGGAGACTCAAGGATAGAGTTACCTGTCAATGTTTCACCATCCTTAGGAACCTCGATCAGGTTGAGAAGACGCTGGATTTGGTCTGATGTCAGTCTTGGAACGACTTGCGTGACAGGCTGCTGCCCACGGTCCACGGCGCCAATGGAAATATCTTCTGTTGTAGATTTATTGACCGAGACAGCAGCAACTGCGGCTCCTGCTCGTCTTTCACCGTATGCTCGCCCACGATCAATCATGCGAGCTCCTCTTCCTCCTCGAGGCGCGCGAGCTCCACGACCCCTCCCTCGGCTGTTCCAGCCGGGAGGATACCGGACTAGCTCCCAGCAGGCACTTGCTTCATGCCCGACTTTTCTGCAGTGTGAGCAGATTGGCTTCTCCGCCTGTTATACTCCTCTTCTACCTTGCCTGGTTTGAACGGCAAACATGGTTGCATCTTCCTTGTGCTCTCGCCCTAACACAATCTGCTTATGTTGTTCCTCCTGTCGAACGATATTGAATATCCTTTCTAGACTTGGGAGAGGCTCCATAGCAAGGATTTGTCCACGAATAGCCGAATATTTATCATCATTCAATCCCATCAAAAATTGATGGGTTCTCTCCTCATCCATTAGTCTGGTCACTTGCCCCCCGATGTCGCAGGTGCATTTTCCGCAGGAGCACTTTGGCATCTTGACGTAGTTAGCTAGCTCGTTCCACATATTTCGGAGCTTTGAGTAAAATTCGGTAATATCTAGCCCTACTTGCTTACAAGACGCAATATCATCTTTTAGTTGATAAATCCTAGGCGTATTAGGAGTGGAATATCTCTTTTCGAGATCGTCCCACAACTCCTTTGCGGTGTCGGTGTAAGGCAAAGTCGAGTGTAGTTTAGGGTTGATGGAATTGAGAATCCATGAACACAGCATGGAGTTTACGCTATCCCAGGCGTCCAATTCATCTCCATCTTTTGTTGGTTTGATTATTCTTCCATCAATGAATTTTAATTTATTTTTAGCATTCAGAGCGGTTCGAACCGCTTTTCTCCAAAATTCGAAATTATTGCCATTGAACAGAACTGAGGTAATTGAGGCTTCTGGTCCCTCAGAGGGATGAAGATAATAAGGTGAGTCCGTCGAAATTGTGAACGGAGGTACCTTGTTTTTAGCCTTAGACTCTTCATCGCTCATTGTGACTGCAATAAAAACCTGATGCTCTGATACCATGAGAAAAACTAATCTGAGAGAATTGAGGTTTAACCCCTTGTGTTTATTATGCTTGATTTGCTGTCTCTCATACAAGGTTCGTGACCCCTATATATATACGTGCATGTGCAATATGCAAAACTAAATACAATTCTCATGCTACGTGACCTGTCAACACCCATCTCTGCTCTTTTCAGCGACGAAACTAGTATATCCATCACTAAAATCTATGATAGAATTACAGTTCTACGCAAATCTTAGTGACAAATATTTTGGTTCCGTTGCTAAGTCTAAAGTCTTCTCAAAAAATGCTATTGAACTTTTAAGGAAAGGGTATGAAATTTTAAAAGTCCAATATAAATTTCAAATTTAAAATGCAAAAATTTAGGACCAAATTTCAAATTTCATATGCAGTTACATGAAAAAGTGTTACATACATGAATGATTTATATTAAGGCCATGTTCTTTTTGTTGTCAAATCTAAATTTACCAACCTCAACCAACTTCAACCCACGTTAATCCGCATCAACTCACTTCACAAATTGTAATAGAAAAGTACCAACTTTAATCCACTTCAACCAACTTTAACCAGTTCAATGCAGTTCAACCAGCTTCAACACACTTCTCACTATTTTAACCAACTCCTACCCATCATACAAAATAAAGTTCAACAGACTTCAGCCTACTTTAACTCACTTCAATAAAAAAATACCCACTTCAACCTACTTCAATCCACTTCTACCAATCTCAACCAACTTGACCAATTTATCAACCCATATTTCCCAACGAAAAAAATAGGTCTTAAAATTATAACAAAAAATCACCTAACTAAAATTTAATCTTCGCAGGTTGCCTTAGATGCTTTTCCCCCTCTCTCAACACCAAAACGAAAAAACAAATGCTCCCAGAATTACAAATCTAGAAGGACGAATTACAATGCATTTTTCTTTAAAACCCAACGACAAAATATGACTAGCAACATAATTTGTCCTACTACAATTGATTATGCTGTTCAAGTTGTTAGGACTCAGAACCTAGAATAAGTTACTACAAATATGTATGGGAAAATTGCCCTTGAAAAAGAAAGAAAAATACCAAATATGGAGCAACAACCTGAAAGATTATTGAAATAATTTTTGACAAATATAAATCACATGTGAAATTTAATAATCAACATTTAAAATAACTTGCTGCAAGAGAGGGAAGATATCACTATAGAAATTACAGTGCACAAATGGGGCAACTAAATAAGAATTACATCGTAAGTAGTTACAAGATTAATTATATCAAGGTGACAATCAAAACGTTCTGATTTCAATTCTATAAATGGAAAATCAAAAAACACGTCTATTTGAACTAGGGGAAAATTTTTATTTGAAAATTTCCTACAACCGAGAAAATGAGAGCTAGTGTTGCATCATAGAGAGAGAGTTAAAATTTTGGTTAGGGATCATAGTGAACCCATGTTTTTTTCCCCAAAAAAAAGCAACAAAATTTTCGGTTCTAAGAATCTAAATATCTTGCATTACCAAACAGACCAAAAAAGAAAAAGAATCCAAATTCCGAGTTTCATGTCAACATTATTAGATCTGATATTTTATATGAGCCTTTGTTTATGAGCTTACCATTTGTCACTTTTATTTCAAATTTCATACTCCAGCACTTACCTTGGTATGTTCGGATTTTGCTGAGTTCATCTTCATGTTTGTTCGGAATAAGGGGCAGATCTTTAGACCAGCTCCAATGGCTGGCTCATGAGGCAAAAGGAGGAGACAAAAAGGGGGTGAGACGGACAACCACCTACAGGAAATGCCTCACGGCTCGCGGGGAACCTCACAGCCATGACCCGACTCACGAGGTTTTTTTTTTTTGCTTTTTTATTTTTAAAGATATTTTTAATTGCATTTCTTTTTTATTCTAAAAATAAAATTTTGTATTATAGAGTGGGTCCATGAGTATTATTTTATTTTATTTGGTGAGCCAAAATTGTGAGCCTTCTGATCCAGAAAATATGGGATTCCAAATGGGCCCCACATAAGCATCTACAGACCAGGCTAAGCTGATTACACCCACCTTTTATGAGGTTCTGAGATCCCTACCTAGAGGCCTAATGAGGAAAACGATCCAACAGCCCACTAGGGAAACGTCCTACGTGAAATTACTATGTTGCCTCTGGCCACAGGGACTATAAATACCCCCTATCTACCTCGAAAAAGGGGATCGTTTTTTGACACATTCTCTCATATATGATAAATTCTCTTTTCTGCTCTGTCTGTTCTTAGGACCCCCTACTGACTTGATCGTCAGAGAGGCGTTCCTCAAATCCCAACAAGGGTTGCCCTTTTTGCAGGTTCGACGTAGGAGGAGAGTATAATTAGACGTTTTGCACGTGCCATGGCATAAGCTCGCTCTCATCCCACGTCATCGTTAGAAAAACCAGAAAATCCTAAAACAGATTTGGCATCGTTTTTGGGGAAAGAGCGGTGAACAATGGTTGTGAGTGACACAACACGGGCACATTCCAGGAGAGACAAGACCCCTATGAAAAAAGCCCCAATACCCCCTGAAGTGCAGGATGCCTCGAAAAGTTCTCAGGCAAACCCCCGCTCGGTGGGGCTGTGCCAGCCCGAACAGGAAGCTTATGTCATAGTGGACGAACTCAGGAACCTTATGTCCACCATGACCGACACAATCCTATAACAAGTGACCAAGCAAGTGAAGAAGGCCATGGAGGCTGCGAACTCCGTGAGGCCTTTGCCTACCTTTGACTATGTGCCTACCAGCGGGTGTGAGCCATCCCAAACGCACGTTCCTGTTAGATCACATTATCGCAGTGACGAAGTAAGAGAGATGGCTTGCCTGGAGAACGATGGATGATCTCATGACAAAAATCGCAACAGGTCCGTTAGAGTGGATGCCTTGTAGGACCGTAGGACGAACCCAAGAAGACTTGCGAAATCAACCACGGCCTCTGCACCCTACGCTACCCATTCCCGATGCATTGCCTGGTTTGAGGAGTAGGAGTAAATCTCGAAGCCTCAAGAAGACGTCTCGGGAAGGCGATGCACTCCTGAGCGACGCTCAGCCAGGGTGCATACTCACAGTCCCCCTCTAAGGAGGCATGCGCAGTCAGGGCTCCCGCCACCATGGTCGATCTTTGGACTGTCCCCCGAGGGCCGGCCTCCCCCAAAGAAGCTCATCAATAGTGGAGCTGCGACGTAATCTCGAGACCCCCATCAAGTTATCTAGAATGGCCACCCGAACGATGCCCATCCCATTCTCCACTCTTTCAGTGTGGAAATAATCAACGGCCCCCACTGTGGGAAGGCTAAGATGCCTACTATGGACCTGTACAATGGAACCACAAACCTAAAGGAACACCTTGGGGTATATAAGGTTCAGATATATGTCTAGGATGTCGACAACGCCGTGTACAACTGTTAATTCACAGCTACCCTAAAAGGGGAAGCGCAGTCCTGGATCAACAGCCTAACTCCAGGAAGTGTTTCCTACTTTTAAGACTTGGCCGATAGAATCGTTAGCCAATTCATTGCCAGCCATAAGGAGAGGTGGACTAGCATCCACCCATGCAAAATCGTGCAGAGACCGCAGGAGTCCCTGGCAGAGTTTGTCATGTATCTCCACTAGGAGCCAATCTTGATCTCGAACTTAGAAGATGGGGCAGCATACATCTCTTTCCTAAATGGCTAAAGAGCGGGCGATTCAAGTTCTCTTTATCCAAGCAGAAGGAAACCACCATGGCTGAGGATTTGAGGAAGGCCATAGGCTTTATCCGTACAATAGAAGTCTACGCGGAAAGCACAGATGCCTCCAAGAAAGCCAAGATCCCGGTTGATAGGAATGTGGGATGAGGAGACAGGAGGCTGAGGCTCAAGGTCATGGACTTACGCTTCACCGAGGATCCCAGAAGCATACTAATGGAAGTGAAGGAACATCCAATGCTGAAGAGACTGCAACCTATGACCATGGCACCGAAACCACACAATGTGTAGAAATATTATCAGTTTCACGAACAAAACGGGCCCACCACTGCTGAATGTAGGGAGTTAAGGAAGACCCTTCATTAGCTGGCCGACAAGGAGCAGATTGACCGCTTCTTGAAGAGGGGACCTCTATTCCTTTGCAAGGAATGTGAGTCCGCATGCCGAGAGCCTCGAGAGGAGGAGTGTTCCACATAAATGGTAGCCACTATGCAGAGGGCATTACCTGGTCCGCTTGGAAGGCTCAGCTGCGAGGAGTGCAGTAGGTTCTTATGACCGAACAGGGGAGTCGTGTTACAGTCCCCACAATGGTATTCGATGGATGTAAGGAGCTGGACTTTACTTCACCACACAACGACCTGCTAGTGGTTGAGTTAAAATTGGCCAGCGCCTTCATCCCCGAATTCTAATTGATACTGGGAGCTTTATAGATATCATCACCTAGTATTGTTTAAAGAAGCTCAAACACCTCGAGAGGGAGATCATTCCCTTGGTGCGCCCTATTCTAGGTGTTGTATGATAAGAGGTGAACCCCGCAAGGATGATCTAACTCTTGCTACGATTTGAGGATAAGGGCAAGGCAAGGAACCTAGAAGTAGACTTCCTGGTAGTCTACGTCCCCACGACTTATAATGTCATCCTGGGACGGCCATATTTGCACAAGGTAAAGGCTGTCATTGCTTCATACTTGCTTCAACTCCAGTTCAGGATAGACGATAGGAGTGTGGGCAAATTGCAAGGAGATCAATGAACAGCCCGGGAATGCTATCGTGTCAGCAACCGGCCGTTAGTGGACCTTTTTGTCGTGCGCGGACCCGTAGGGCCTCCACCCTCGAATAAAAAGCAATGGACTACGCTTCCTTCCACCGACAAGGCCCTGCTGATACACACCCTAGCTTTGGCCGATCCCGAACGACGACAACCTAAGGTCGTCGACGGTGTAGAAGAGATCCCCTTGGACGAAGGACGTCCTGATCGAATGGTTCAGATGGGCCAAGAGATGGAAGCTGCTACCGAACACTCCTTGGTCAACCTCCTGCAGGACTATTGTGACGTCTTTGCCTTCAGCCCTGACGAAATGCCCAGCATTGACGCTGCAGTAATGGAGCATCGACTGAACATGGATCCAACCCACAAGCCAGTGATTCAGAAGAAACGACACATGGGCCCCAAGAAGGTCGTGGCGGCATCCGCGAAAGTAAGTTATTGGAGGCAAGCTTCGTTAGGGAGTGCTAATATCATGAGTGAATTTCAAAGGTAGTGCTTGTTTAAAACCCCAATGGGGCCTGGAGGATGTGCATTGACTTTACAAACTTAAATAGGGTGTGCTCGAAAGACAACTATCCCCTATCGAAGATAGATAAATTAGTGGATGCCATGGCAGGGCGTGCCTTGTTGAGCTTTATGGGCACATTTTCAGGGTACCATCAGATAGCATTGTGCCCTGAAGATTAAGAAAAGACTACATTCGTGACCGATCAGGGGTTACATTACTACAAGGTAATGCCATTCGGCCTAAAAAATAAGGGTTGCTACCTACCAGTATCTAGTAAATAAAATTTTCGAACCTCTCATCAGGTAGACCATGGAGGTATATGTGGATGATATGATAGTCAAAAGCATGCTTGACGTCGAGCATAGCCAAGATTTGTGGAAGGCGTTCGAGATTCTTCGGGGACATGTGACATGAAGCTCAATCCGTAGAAGTACGTGTTTGGTGTTTGGTCAGGGAAGTTCCTTAGCTTCATAATCAACAATCATGGGATAGACGCCAACCCAGACAATGTCAGGGCAGTGTTAGACATGAAATGCCAGCAAAACGTCAAGGAAGTCCAGCGATTACCTGGGTGTATCGCGGCCTTGGGCCGCTTCATGTCAAGATTCGGCAGTAAATGTCAGTCTTTCTTCTGCGTCCTTCAGAGGCATGCCAATTCTGTTTGGGACGAGAAAGCAGATGATGCCTTCCAGGTGCTGAAGCTATACCTGGCTTGCTTGCCAAAAATAGCAAGCCCATCCATGGAGAGACGCTTCTGCTCTACTTGCCTATCTCGGAACAGGCGGTGAGCCCAGCCCTGGTGGTAGAGAGGGCCATGGAACAGATCGTGGTATATTATGTAAGCCATGCCCTAGCTGGGGCTAAAATAAGCCATCTATTTGCTTATATGTTAGTGATGGCTAGTCGGAAACTACGACCTTGCTTCGAAGCACATAAGGAAGCCATCCTCACCGACCAGCCCTTAAAAAATGTTCTATAAGGGTTCAATGCCTCCAAAAGACTCTTAAAATGGGCGGTAAAACTATCTCAGTATGACCTCGTCTTCGAGGCGTGACAAGCAATCAAGGCCTAAGCCCTAGCGGATTTCTTGGCTAAAAATGCCAGCACTCCTCCTAAGACAACATCATCTTCTCCCTCTTGGAACATTTATGTGGACGGCTTGTCTAATAAAGGTGGCAGTGGCGTCGGCTTGATCATCAAAAGCCCCCAGGAAGAGAGGCACCAGCATACCTTGAGATTCATGTTCAAAGCATCTAATAGCGAGGTTAAGTATGAGGCCCTGATAGTGGGGGTGGACCTGCGTTACACAGCAGGGGCAGACTCAGTTAAGGTTGTTGTTGGACTCCTAACTTGTCGTCAATCAGCTTAATGGGGAGTATAAAGTGAAGGATGACACTATGTCGGCCTATGTCCGACGGGTACGGAAGCCACTCGGCTATTGAAGCATTTCCCGATAACACATATATAGCGGTCGAAAAATGAATAAGTGGATGCTCAATCGAAACCTGGCTAGCTCTTCAGAAGATGAGAAGCGAAAAGAATCCAGTGGGAAACCTTGATAGAACAGAGCATTGACCTTCGCGAAATACTTTGGTTGGATAGGAGTTCCACCTGGATGGACCCTATTTATGTGTGCTTGATGTGCGTCACGCTAACCTCAGACTCCAAAGAGGCCGATGGAGTGAAAGGGCAGGTAAACTGGTTCATACTATACGATAGAATCTTATACAAATGGCCCTATGCCCGGGCACTTTTACGGTATGTGACCTCGAAAATAGGGTAGAAGATCCTCGAAGAATTGCATGAAGGAATATAAAGTTCTCATATTGGCGGGCGCGCCCTAACGGTCACTGCAATATAGACTGGCCCCTGTTGGCGTTCTCTATGTGAGGATGCTATGAATTTGGTCCGCACCTACGACAAATGTTAGAAATTTGCCCCCATCTAACAACAAGCCACCACGCCCTATCCAACAACAACCCACTAACTACAACCCACCACCCCCTGATGCCAATCATCAATCCCCTATCGTTCACCACCTGGGGGATGGACATATTGGGACCCTTCCCCAAATCCAAAGGTCAACGAAAGTACTTGTTTATTGCGGTGGATTACTTTACAAAATGAGTAGAGGCTGAGGTCATCGGTTCCATCACCGCGGCTAAAGTTCAGAAGTTTTTTTGGAAAAATATCATCACTCGCTTCGACGTCTCTCGAGTAAAGATCCTCCACAATGGGTGATAGTTTGACACGGCAAAGGTCACTAATTACCTTAGTACCTTGGGGTGTCAAGGTCGGTTCACAGCGGTGGCCCATTCCCAGACAAAAAGCCAAGCTGAAGCTGCAAACAAAGTCATCCTGCACAGCTTACAGAAGAAATGTGACGATGCTAAGGGCAAATGGGCCGATAATGGTGCCTTATGGTCAGTCCGTACGATTCAAAAAACAGCCATGGGAGAAATACCATTTATGTTAGCATATAGGTTGGAAGTTGCGCTGCCCGTCGAAGTAGCACTCTACACCTATTGTCTTACTGCCCTCTAAGAAGACCTCAACAACGACGCCCTCTGAGAGGCTCTCGATCTACTGCCCTCTGTTTAGGGTGATGCCCCCCGTGAGAGAGACACTCTACAAACTCCGGGCAGCACGACTCTATGATCGCATGGTAAAACTCCATCCCATCAGGGTAGGAGACTTGTTCCTCCGCCGAACTAAAGTTGTGGCACACGCAAGTGAGCACAGTAGGCTCACGACTATTTGGGAAGGAACATACAAGGTGACGGAGCGGGTGTGGCCGGGCACATACCGTCTTATAACCCACGATGGCCCTTTTATACCCATAACATGGCATAGCAGTAATCTATAGAAGTATTATCACTAGCAGCGTTTTCCTTGAAGCTTCATGTAATGTACTGATACGTTAATAAATACATCAGCCGCAAAGGTGCTTATCTGCTCATCTAATTCTGTTACACCTTTAGCCCTCAAAAGGGGCTAAAGGTCCTAAAACACGACCTACAGGCTAGTCGCTACACCTTTATCCCCCAAAAGGGGCTAAGGGTCCTAAAGCAAGGCCTATAGACCGGTTGCTACACCTTCAACCCGTAAGGGGCTTAGGGCCCTAAGAGCACGGCCTAGGGGCTGGTCACTATACCTTTAGCCCCCAAGGGGCTGAAAATCTTAAGAGCAAGGCCTAGGGGCCAGTTGCTATACCTTTGGTCCTAAGAGGCTAAGGGTCTCGAAGCATGGCCTAGGGGTTGGTCGCTATACCTTTAGTCCCCAAGAGGCTAAGGGTCCCAAAACACGGCCTCAGGGCTGATCGCTATACCTGTAGTCCCCAAGGGGCTAAGGGTCCCAAAACGCGGCCTCAGGGCCGGTCGTTATAACTCTAGTCCTCAAGGGGCTAAGGCTCTCAAAGCACGGCCTAGGGGCCAGTAGTTATACCTTTAGGCCCCAAGGGGCTAAGGGTCCGAAAGCATGGCCTAGGGGCCGATTGCTATAACTGTAGTCCTCAAGGGGTTAAGGGTCCCAAAATACGGCCCCCTATATCTTTAGTCCCCAAGGGGCTAAGGTCCCAAAGCATGGCCTTAGGGCCGGTAGTGATACCTTTGTCCCCCAAGGGACTAAGGGCCCCAAAGCACGGCCTAGGGGTCGGTCGCTGCACCTTTAGCCCCTCTGCGGGGCCGAATATTTTAAGAAGCCCTTCATGACGGCCATGATAGAGACCCAACTTCCTTCCCTTATTATTTCCCTTAGGGCCTGAAAGTTTATAGAGCACCCATGATTGCAAAGTAGATACAAACAAAAGTGCACAGATAGTAACAAGTGAAACAACAAGTGAAGAAGCGAGCGAAAAAGTACAAACACCAATGTGGATCAACAAGATGAAAATGAAAAGTAAAGAGGAGAACAAAAATAAGCAAAGATCCTTCTGCATCAAATGGCCGATTCCTCATGGTCGCTGGCCTCATGTGCCATGGCCTTGTCATCATTAGCATCATGGCTTGCGACCTCACCGTCCAGAGCCATGGTATCCTTAGCATCGCCCATACCATCTTTATCAGATACGGGTGGTATGAAGTCTACCAACTTAGGATCTTCATCCTCGGTACGAGCTTAGCGGTGGTTTTCGATGTACTTAAGGTATGCCTCAAAGTAGTCCTCTTGGTGAAAGTCATCGGGGGCCAAGGTTTCTAAGAACTCCCAAAAGAACTCCATATGGTCTTCGTGACCACGATAGTAGCCGTGCTGCTCGGCCTTGGTCGCCCTTTTATTTCTAGCAGCGGTTTTGGCCTCTGCCTTGATAGAAGCCTCTTTCAATTAAAGTCGCAGCTCTACATTCGTTGATAGAGGCCTCTTTCAATTAACATCGCAGCTCTGTATTCTTAGCCTCTCAGGCCTCCTTGTCTTTCTTCAGCTTCTCCCAGTGGTATTTATACTCAGTCGCTGGCTCCTCTAACCTTTGTCGCTTCGTCTGGAGGTCATCGATCTACCCCTATGGTTGGGCATTGGAACTCTAGAGGTCGCGAATTCACTTATCCAAGATGGAGACTGACAGCGTTGACCTCACAGCCTTCAATGCTCGGGCGAAGGCTTAGCAAATGACACGATATGGTAAGCCAAAGAAAGAAAAAATAGTAAACAAAAAATGAGTAGAGATAAACACGGCCTTACCTCAGCAATGGCCACTTGCTACTCGATGACCCATGGTGGCTCCGCAGAACTAGAAGGGGCCAAGTCCCATAACTTGGCAAGGCGCTCCATCAGGGCTGACTTAGCTTGGAGGCCAGGACCCAAGAAATCCACGACCTGAGCCATCATATTCAAGGATGCCTCACCTACTGGTGGTTGGGCGGCCCACTGGGTCCCTCGAGACCCTCCCAAAGGCGGAGACCACATTACTTCATCAAAGGCCGCTTACTCCTCGGACACCCTTCGCAAGGATGGCCCCTCGATCCTTGCGCCCTTAGATGGAGGTAGGTCGGCTTTCATAGGGGTAGGGGCCGAAGCGATGGCCACTTCTTGCTCCTCCTCTAGGTACGGGCGCTTGCGAGCATCCGCGCGAGGAAGGCTCATTGATATCGTTTGGGGTTTTTGACCACGTAGTGCAATCCCCGGAGTATGTTAAATTAAGATTCAAGTCAAGACTTAGACTCATGAAAACTGAAAAGAAAAGGGGATAAGTGTCCGAACGGCCTATTAAGACAAACCTTCTTCGCATGAGCCTCGATGTGGCGGCGCCTATCCTCCTCGCAGTACCTTCCGTTCTCGGCCGCTATCTCCTCCTTGGTAGCTTTCCCACTCTCAAAGGGTGAGAGCATCTCCTGCGCTTGCTCTACACAAGATAAAAGAAAGTTAGGTCAGACCTAGGGAAAGAGTAGCACAAAGGGAAGATGCAAAGTGCCATTGGAGTAATTCTTAAGTATAATGAGGCCGACGACAGTAAGAAAGAAGTCGTTCTCGAAGCACGGTAATTTGGGAAGCCAGTTCAGGGGCTCTTTATCACTCGACTTAATCTGCCGACACTCGAGCTCTTTTTCTATGTCCACTATCTGGGATATGAAGGACGGAAGTGGCCTCGGACGACCGTCTTCCCACACGTAATGTTGAAAATAAAGTGTGGTCTTCGTTTCTTCCACGGTCTACTCCCCAAAGGGATTACGGACTGGTTTTTCACTGTTCCAATAAGGAAGGTCCCCCCAACCCGTCGTGTGATGAGTGAAAAAAGTCATACTTCTAGTTCTTTAACTTGAACTTCTTTTCAATAGCCGTCATGAAGCCCTTTCTATTGTTAAGACTATACCAGCCTGTATCCCCAATCTCACTAGGGGCCTTCTATACAGTATGAATCAACCCAAAGGCTTGGTTTGTATAAGATAGCCAACGTAACTCACACATTGCAATAAAAGAACAGACATTGTGCCAGGACATGGGCACAACTTGTGCGGGCATTAGCTTGTACTTATTCAAAATCTCCACAATGATCTTATGAAGTGGAAACGTTAGGCCGTTGGAGGAAGCAGCTCGGTAGAGCACTATACATCCTAGGGTGGCTCATTTACAATGGCATCAGGATCAGGAATGATGAACTTGTACCCGATGGGAAGAAGGTACTTCTCCTCCAACGCCGGTCTCTTAAGGGTGCGCACGATAATTCGGTTGGGGAAATGGGTGCTCAGCCCGCCTTGGGGGCTCGAGTCCGAAGGAGCCCCTTGGAAAACAGTCCCTTCGGCGATAAATTCTTAGGCCGGCCCCTTCTGCGCACGGCCTCTCTTGGAGGTGAAGACTCACGAATGGGAGTTAGATGAACGACTCTCACCTCCCCTTAATAATATGCTAGCACTAGCAGTACAAACTTCATCGCTAAGTCTGCGGGAGTCCGACACAGAGTGAGATTTACCTTCTGAGTATCCTTCGGCTATGAGTTGCTGGGGTCCTCAAACGGATGATGGTCTTTGTCCTAGCCAGCCTGCATTCCTGGACATTAGTTATATGAGAAATAGCTACGTCAATTTTTCATGGGTAAATGATATCCTCCTCAACATTAAGGATGCTAGAAGTGGAAGAAAACTCACAACTAGACCAAGAAGGAGTGCACGGGCTCATAGAAAAGCACGACATAGGAAATTTTTTTGGGCTCCCTAAATTAATTCTTTGGGAGAACACACCCAGCTATTAATTTGGGTCGGAAGGTTTAGGAACTGAGGGTGACGACCCCCCATTCCGGGGCCAGACAACCCATCAGGGAGGGTCCCACTCAATAAGCATGAGGATGACATGACAAAATCAATTGATACATCACAAATAACCTTCAAAGGGGTACATGAAGATGTGTACCTATGAGAATTGAAGAGGGATAAGGGCAAAGGTTGAAGATGAAGGTTAAAGATGAGCACAACCCCTTTGGAGATTCAAATGAAGAGTTTGAAAACCGTACAACGAATTTGAGGGTAGATGAAGAAAGTGGCAGAGCCTCTCTCTCTGAGAAAGCTTGCTTCTCTCTCTAGAAAGTTTGAAAGTGCAATCAAATGACCTCCCCCAAGGAATCCAACTCTATTTATGTAAAGAAGAAAGGGGAGAAGAAAAAACAACATGCCCCCTAGGCTTGAGCAGAGCCAAGACGCCATTCAGTCCACGCCACATGGCATCTAAACACTCATGATTTTATCGGAATACCTTGGGCCCCAATGGGCTAAGGTTCCCAAAGCACGGCCTAGGGGCTGATCGCGACACCGTTAGCCCCCAAGGGGCTAAAGGCCTCTAGGCACGGCTTAAGGGCTAGTTGCTATACCTTTAGCTCCCAAGGGGCCGAGGGTTCTAAGGCATAGCCTATGGCCGGTTACTACACTTCCGGCTCTGAAGGGGCTAAATATCTCTTACCATGACTCTTGGGCCAGTCGTTACGCCGTTGGGCTGCAAAGGGCTATGGACTTCAAGGTACGGCCTAATGGTTGGTCGTCACATTGATAGCTCAAACGGCTAAGGGTCTTAACACATGGCCTAAGGGCGGGTCCCTACGCCCCCAAGTTCTAGGGCACCAAAAACTATAAAGCACGGGTTTGGGGCCGCCCGCCACAATTTTAGCCCTCAAGGGATTGCAGGAACATACGGTATGATTTGAAGGCCGGTCGCCCGAAAGGGGGCCAGGCGCCTCATAAGCATGGCCTCTAGACCGAACATCTGCTACCCTCGGCCCCTAAAAGATATACAGCCCTGGGAAGGGACCCAGGGGCTGGTCCCCTACGTCTCTACATACTGCTAAAACCACCAGGTAGAAACATACATTTAAAGGCGAAATCACTGAACAAAGGGGCAACATTTCATTACCAAAACCCACGAGTACGTAGAGCCAAAAAAAAAAAAAGTGGGGGAAGAGGAGAGAGAAAGTGATCAAGGTCACAACAGAGCCTAAGGCTACTCATCATCATCGTGACTAGGTGGGGGAGGTGCATTGTTAGACCCACAGCTCTCCTCCTTGTTGCTCAAAGGTGCCTGCTCTGCTCCTGCTCTGAATGACCCAGGCCGACCGGGTACTATCGGGGTACTCCTATTGGCTTGTGGCCACAATTTGAAGGTGGACCATCGCAAGCCCGTAAGGGTAGATTTCAGGTCTTCGATTAGGTCTCCACTTAAAATGCCTAAATCAAGGGCTTGTTTAACACAATAGCATAAAAGACGGCCTCTACTAGCTCTGGAATCTGAAAGTCACGCGTAGCATCCTCAGCATCGTCTAAAAGAAAGCATAGACATAAGTCACAGTAATCCTTGGAAAGCAGTTGGGGTGGATGAGCAGGTCTTGTCCGGTGCCAGTTGAATTTCTCCAACATGTGGAGTTGCCATCTCCTCAGTACTGAGAAAATAAGTGAATCCCATGATAACACGCCTATTGATAACGGAATTAGATCGTGAAGGATAGATAATTACTGTAGGTAAGCCCCATTTTATATATCACAAGTGGGTGATTTCCCATGCAACACTTACACCTCAGGAACTGGGCCACATCGAGAAATCCCCCCCCACGCAGAAACCAAAACCTAGGTGTCACCCAAGGATAAGGTGCCCTGATGAAAGGTTGCCTTCCGAGGTCTGCAAATAGTCTCTTCGGCACATACTCACTCCACATTCTGCCTGACTACCCGTCCGATTGAGCATGCAGGTAAAATGTGGAGCTAGATGATCTAGAAAATATGGGATTCCAAGTGGGCCCCACGAAACATCTATGGACTAGGCTAAGCCGATTACACTAAGCTTTTATGAGGTCCTAAGATCCCTACCTCAAGTCCCGATGAGGAAAATGATACAACGGCCCATTAGGGAAATGTCCTACGTGAAATTACTATTTTGCCGCTAGCTACAGGGACTATAAATACCCTTACCTACCTCGAAAAAGGGGATCATTTTTCGGCACATTCTCTTATATATCATAAATTCTCTTTTATGTTCTGCTTGTTCTTAGGATCCCTTGCTGAATTGATCGTCGAAGTGGCGTTCCTCGAAACCCAACCCAGGTTACCCTTTTTACAGCTTCGATGTTAGAGGAGAGGATCATCAGATGTTCCACACGTGCCACCACGTATGTTCTCTCTGGTCCCACGTCATCCTCAAAAAAACTAGAAAGTCCTAAAACACCTTGCGTTGGAGAGAGGGAGAGGATTGTGATCCAAAAAGTTGGCTCAGAAGCTGATGTGACAGAAGTATGCCCCCCTAGTGAGCCAAAAAACCGACTCAACACTGGGAAAGCTCTTATTTTGACCACATGGTGCACACCAGCTCGCAGGTTGGAAAAATTAGTTGTTGTGCGAGCAGGCGGCCTGAGGAGCCACAGCAGCAGGCTCGCACATGGAGGCCTCATTAGTGGCTCGTTCACGCTGGCAGCCTGCGTCCAGTTTTTGTTATCCTGAAGTGGCATGAAGCAACGTCGTTCATGCCACCCATTTCCTTTTTTTTACCGTTTCTAAACCCAAAAAAATAGGAAATGTTCTGCTGAGATGCAAAATTGACCATTGCTTTCTTGCCGTTAGGCAACGGCTACTAGTATGGTAGCCCAACTTTTGTAATTTTTTTTGAAATTAATTTTCACTCTATAAATACTCTAATTTGTCACAAATATTTACCCATAAAAATCTCAAATTTCGTCTCTCTAAAACAAAATTGTGAGTAAGTTGGCTAGTTGTTGTGAGTTATTATTTCATCAAAGAAGTGAAGAAAACTAGTATGTATTTCCAATTTATGTTCAATTAAGTACTTAATTTTGTAATTTAAATTTCATACTTACATTTCTAATATTTATGTGATTTTCTTCATAGAGAAGTTGGAGGTGCTATAATCAAGGAAGAAGTGAGGAAAATTGCAAGCATGAATAATTTTTAAAATGTTGTCATATTCTATTATGTGTTTAGTTTTCAATTTCATAAAAATGTTGATACTATTTTTAAAATTCAAATGTTAATAACTAAAATAATTAATAGGAATAAATCAAACTATTTTGGATCATGTTAGTGAATATAATTATGTTATAACATTTTGTTAAGTTCAATTTTGTTTACTAAGTTCTCAAAAGTTAATTTGAAATATTTTATGCACATTATAAATTGAAAAAATAGTAACACTATTATTGCGTGATTAAATAACTATGGTTAAATTAGCATTTCACATGGTAGTTTAGTTGTATGTTATATTATGATTGGAATGTTTGGTTAAATCATTTGAAAGAGTTTTAAATTTAAAATAGACGAAAAGTTTCAAATAAATCTATAAGCTAATATGATTTGTTAAATTGTGAAATGTTGACAAGTTATTGAAGTTAATATGAATTGGTTGTTTATAAGCCTTGGCATTAATAATTTGAATTTCTTTGTGAATTAAAAAAAAAAAGAGCTACTTGAATTGGAATATTAATTTAATTTATTAAGTATTGAAAAAAATGAAGGAAAATAATAGAATTGGAATGTTGACATGTTAATATGAATAATTTTGTAAATTGTTGGAAAATTATGTTATGTGATAGTATACAAGTTAGTATCTAAAATAATTAACATGCTTAAATTTGAATCTATTTGGCATGTCATTTAAATTGAATTATGTTTTCACATATTAGATTACATGTATGTAATTTTAGTGACATGATTATGTGACTTGATTAGTTAAATTTATAAATTTTGACATGTTATTGAAAGTAATAGTAGTTCAGTTATTTATGTTGGATGATGATTGACAAAATAATTTAGTTCATTAAGATTTGGAATACTTGTTAAATGTTTCAAAACAATTTATACATTAAAACAAAAGCATAAATCTCTTCTCGAAATTATTATATAAGTAGTTACTAATTATGGTTAAATATTAAATTGAAATTGTATTTGACATGCTACTTAAATTCAAGTAGTAAAATTAAAATGAAGATGACATTGAATCATAAAATATGCTAATATGTTTAATATGGCCTTCTATAACTTCATATAATTTAATATGTTAATAAATTTTGTAATCCCTTTGCATAAAGTTATTTGACACCATGTTAATTTGATTAATCATATGCTTGTAGGTCCTAGTTATATCGTATCTCGAATATTGATCATAACATCCCGCCATCATTTACTAGTATACTTGAGTAAAACGATGTTGTGTTATTATATTTAGTTTTGATGATAACAAATCCAAGTGTAAAAATCTGTCCAAGTAATGTTGCTCCGAACACGATCTCCAAACAGGCCTAACTGGTGTTTGTGATCTTTATTGTATTAACTGGTTTGCTACATGTGAGAATGTCTTCTAGACAGGTTTTACTTGGTGATTCTATATTAAGTCAAGAACACCAACTCGACAGTTGATTGTAAAGCGTGTTCCTGAACTCTAGCAATGCAAAGAACAACCCCAGCAAACAAGGTGGCCTTGGTGTTCACAGCAGCTCTACAAATCTCGGACAAGATGACTGGTTCAAAACAAGAAGTCTTGGGTATATAGGTTTTATTTAATTAGACTCTTGTTAATATGCCAATATTGAAAACATCATTTTTAAACACTTCTTGAATCGGTACTTGCGCTAAGTGCTTCAGAACACCAGTTGCGAACAACCCTGCAAATAGGGTGCCTAGGGTGTTTCTGAACTGCAGTGGCCATACCCGATTATTTTTGAAAATTCATTTTGGTTGGCCAAGATCTCCAGAATACTTTCTTTGAATTTCAAAATTGCTATTTTTCTGGAGAGGATAGTTCTTGAAAATATTATGGAGATTTGCGAAAATAGGTTTGGGAGATTTGCCAAATCAAAAGATTCCTATGACTATATTTTCGGATTTGGTAAAAGCTGAAAATCTCTTTAAACCTCTTCACGGCTATGGGAAGATAAGGGTTATCTTTTAAGATAACAAAATCCCTTATATTTTGGGATAAATTCATCATTAGCCGTTGGAGAATATATTTTGTTTGAAAATCGTTTTCTATACTTAGCTGATTCTGTGGCTTATGACCGTTGGTTTTTGTGTTTAAAAACCTCAGCTTTTTCTCTTCCAGTAGACACACAACACACGAGAAAAGAGCAGATAGAAAACTCAGGTTGAATTTGCTTAAACACAGCTTTTTGAAAAATTCAGGAAAAATCAGAAAACACGGTCTACACTCAAAGATTCTTGAGCTTCATTCTGAAAAGCAAACCGTGACAAGCTGTGTTTGATTTTGAGTTTTCATACCATTGGCATAATAGGATCTTCATTGTACCTTACATCTGCTTAGTAAGAAGCACCCCCTGTAAGGTGTTTGTAACCCTGATCTTGAATCAGAAAAGTGAGTGAGTGTGTCCTAGTCGTGTGGACTTGGACGTGTCTAATCTTGCGAAGGTTGGACGTGGTGTAACCTGTCTTTGGGAAGAAGGTTACATGGTTGCAAGTTGTAACAAGGTGTGTTACATTTGTAACGTGTGAAGCCCGTTAGTGAAAGTGGTTAAATCCTACACGAGGTAGGTCGTGGTTTTTCACACCTCAGTTGGGCTAGAGGTGTTTTCCACGTAAAAATTGTGTGTGTTTTATTTTCCGCATCTATCTTGATGATTTTTGCCTCTGCAATATTTGAGAACACCCCTTGCAAACAAGCTATCAGGGTGTTTGTCACTTGAGAACAACCTCTGTGAGGGTGTTTGTTATCTACAACGAGAAAATCAGATACCACAATTCACTCCCCTCTTGTGGTTGGATACTCACGAACTCAACAAGTGGTATCAGAGTGGGTTCTCTTACAAAAGGTTAACACCTTGAGAGATTCTGAAGATGAGTACCCCACAAGGAATTCTTGAAGGGCAATCCATTACTCGTCCACCCTATTTCAACGGCCAACATTATAGTTGGTGGAAGAATAGGATGGAGAACTATATTCAGGCAGAAGATTATGAATTGTGGATGCTCATCAAGAACGGGCCCCTTGTTCCCACCAAGGTGCTTGAAGATGGTAAGAAGGTTCCCAAGGAATCCATAGAGTTTGATGCCGAGGACTACAAGAAAATGGAGAAAAATGCCAAGGCCAAAAAGCTTCTATATTTTGGCCTAGGACCCGATGAATACACTCGCATCTCTGAGTGTGAATCAGCCCAAGCTATCTGGAATGCTCTGCAAGTTGCTCATGAAGGTACGAGTCAAGTTAAACAATCTAGAATTGAGCTACTTATGCGACAATATGAGTTGTTTGATATGGGTGATCATGAAACTGTGATGGACATGTATACACGGTTCACCCACATCACGAACGAGTTAAAATCCCTGGGAAGATCTTTCACCACTGAAGAGTTGGTGAGGAAAATCCTCAGAATTTTACCTCGCACGTGGGAGGCCAAAGTAACAGCCATCCAAGAGGCTAGAGACATGAACCAGATCACCCTCGACGAGTTGATTGGAAATCTCTAGACCTATGAACTCCGAAAGAACTCACAGCAAAGAGAGGAGCCAAAGAAGGATCGTGGGCTTGCCTTAAAAGCACATGAGGACACTGACTCTGACCTTGAAGATGAAGATATGGCCCTAATGTCCAGAAAATTCAAGAAATTCTTCAAAAAGGTCAAGGAAAACAACAAAAGAAAAGAATTCAGTAAGTCCAGAAACACCCCAAAGAACAGCTCACAGGGTGTTTCAAGTGCGGCAAACCAGATCACTTAGTCAAAAATTGCCCTCTGCTTTGAGAAGATCAAATGCCTGAACACCCTCGAAAACAGGGTCGAAAACACCCTGTAAACAGTTTGGGCAAGCGATTCTCGAAAGCTATCCTGACTGCTTGGGGAGATTCCTCTGAGGATGAAGGAGAATCTGAAGCTGAAGAAGGAGTCGTAGCACTTATGGCACAAAGTGATTCAGATTCAGATGATGAATCAACAATCAGCTTCTCAGATCTCAAGAACAAGGTACATGGTCTTAACAAAGCCACTTTAGAAGAACTTCGATATAATTTGATAGACACATGTGCTGATCTAAAAAGAGAAGTTCGTGACCTAGAGCTTGAAAATGAAATTCTTAAAAATGAAAAACTCGGTTTACATGAAAATGTTAATATACTCAAAGAAAACCTCTTTATAAAAGAAGGAGATTACTCTCGAATAGAGGAAAAACTCTTTGAGGTGGAAGGAATGGTTGAGTCCCTGCTCAAAGAGAACAAGGGTTTGCATGCTAATAAAGAAAAACTGGAAACCGAGCTTAGCACAAACAAACGCTGGAACAAATCTTCACAGGCCCTTGCTTGGTTAAACACTCACCACAGTCGAAACAAAAAGGGACTTGGGTATAAGCCTAAACGAACAGTTTACCCAATTCATAGAAAGTATGTGGGATTACCTGAAAACATTGTTTGCTTTCATTGTGGTAAAACTGGTCACTATCGATATTCTTGTCCTTTAAGAAAACATGCCAATGAAAAGAATGAAAGGTATGTGAAACAAATCTGGATTAGAAAAGATGAGCTTTACATGTCTAAAGGAATGGGACCCAAGTGGATCTGGGTTCCCAAAACTAACCCGTGATTTGTTTTGCAGGCTGAAGTGAGAGAGAACAATCCCACAAACAACCCAGCAAACAGGGTAAGAAACACCCTGTCAAACAGATCAGAAAACAACCTTGAAAACAGGCAGCTGTGGTATGTTGATAGTGGGTGTTCGCGGCACATGACTGGAGAAAGATCAAATTTTCTCTCACTTACAGCTTTGAATGGTGGGAGTGTAGCATTTGGAAACGGCAAGTCTGGGACAATTGTCGGTATAGGTAATATTGGTAAAACTCTCTCCCACTCAATTGATAATGTGCACTTGGTTGATGGTTTAAAGCACAATTTGCTAAGTGTGTCCCAACTGTGTGACAAGAACAACCTAGTGGTGTTTTCATGAACACGTTGCTTGGTTGTAAATGACGACACAGGAGATGTTGTGTTGAGGGGGAAGCGATGTCAAAATGTTTATAAAGTTTGTATTTCCACTCTTCCCCAAAATAATCTGACTTGTTTAAATGCATTAAATGATGATATAATGCTATGGCACAAGAGACTAGGTCATGCAAGCCTATCTTTGTTAAACAAACTTGTTTCCAAAGATTTGGTTGTTGGACTACCTTCCATCAAGTTTAATGATGACAAGGTATGTGAAGCTTGTGCAAAAGGCAAACAAGTCAGATCTTCTTTTAAATCGAAAAGGTGTGTAAGCACTACTCGACCTCTAGAATTGCTACACATTGATTTGTGTGGTCCCATGAGGATAACTAGTAGAGGTGGGAAAAAGTATGTGCTTGTGGTAGTGGATGATTACTCTCGATTTACTTGGACCTTGTTTTTGGCATCCAAGGATGAAACCTTTGAGAATTTTATTGCCTTTCTCAAAAAGGTTGAAAAAAGAGTAGGACACTCCTTAATCAGCTTAAGATCTGATCATGGAACTGAGTTTGAAAATGCAAGTTTTATCAACTATTGTAATGAACATGGTGTTGATCATAACTTCTCAGCCCCAAGAACACCCCAACAAAATGGGGTGGTTGAGCGCAAAAATCGCACCCTGGAAGACATGACCAGAACAATGCTTATTGCTAGTGGTCTTCCTAGGTATTTCTGGGCAGAAGCATTGAACACCTCATGTTACATTATAAATAGATGCATGATCAGACCCATGTTGAATAAAACTCCTTATGAACTTTTCAAAGGCAGAAAACCCAATATTACGCACCTAAGGACATTTGGTTGTAGGTGTTTTGTGCATAATAATGGGAAGGATGCCTTAGGAAAGTTTGACCCTAGGAGTGATGAGGCAATATTCCTTGGCTATTCTTCTCACAGCAAGGCATACAAAGTCTTTAACAAAAGAACCTTGTGTGTTGAGGAAAGTGTGCATGTGCTTTTTAATGAATCTAACGTGTTGAGTGAGAATGATGCACAGGAAGATGAACTTGAATTAGGTCTTGTTCGAAAAGAAGTGTTGCTCCAAGATAAACGAGGTAAGAACACCATGGATAAAACAACTCCTGAAGGTGTTCCTCAGAATAGCAGGCAAGGTGAACACCAAATAGGGGAAAACACCGCTGAACCCTGTTCGGAACCATTTTCTTCAGGAATAAGGTTACAAATAGGTGCAGAAACAGGATCAGGAGGTGTTCTTGAGCCTGATCCTACACGTATTTCAATTAGAACAGAGCATGTGTCTGTGGATCCTCTTACTCCACGACCATGGAAGCACCATAGTTCGCACCCTCTTGATCAAATCTTGTCAGATATTAATACTGGAGTGCAAACTAGATCTAAACTAAAGAATTTTTGTGCTTTCTATGCTTTTCTTTCTAACATTGAGCCAAAAAGTGTGAATGAAGCTCTTGCAGATTCAGATTGGATCACGGCTATGCAAGAATTAGCTTCATCAATTTGAAAGAAACAAGGTATGGCACCTTGTACCTAAACCTACAGAGAGAACAATCATTGGAACCAAGTGGGTGTTCCGAAACAAACTGGATGAGTCAGGAACAGTCACCAGGAACAAGGCACGGCTGGTTGTACAAGGATACAATCAAGAAGAAGGGATCGATTACGAAGAAACCTTTGCACCAGTTGCTAGAATTGAGGCTATTCGAATTTTAATAGCCTTTGCAGCTCATATGGAAATCAAGCTATATCAAATGGATGTTAAAAGTGCATTCCTAAACGGATACCTTAAAGAAGAGGTGTATGTCAAACAACCCCCTGGTTTTGAAAATGGTGATTTTCCAAATCATGTTTTTAAACTTGACAAGGCACTTTATGGTTTAAAACAAGCTCCAAGAGCTTGGTATGAACGGTTGTCAAGTTTTTTACTTGAAAATGATTTTAGAAGAGGCAAGGTAGACAATACCTTGTTTCTAAAATCTAAGGGGGAACATTTTTTGATTGTCCAAATATATGTTGATGACATCATATTTGGTGCAACTCATCATGATTTATGCAATGAATTTTCAAATATGATGAGGAGTGAGTTTGAGATGAGCATGATGGGTGAGCTTAATTTTTTCTTAGGCTTACAAATCAAGCAAACTCCAAACGGCACCATGATCCATCAGCAAAAGTATATCAAGGAATTACTTAAGCGTTTTGGGATGGAGTCGGCCAAACCCATAGACACTCCTATTTCTCCTTCAACCAAGTTGGTTATGGATGATGGGAGTCCCTCAGTTGAGGAGAAACTCTATCGGGGTATGATTGGGTCACTCTTATACCTAACCGCTAGTAGACCTGATATTGTTTTTAGTGTTGGTTTATGTGCCCGTTTTCAGTCTAATCCTAAGGAAACTCATCTTAAGGCTGTTAAACGGATACTAAGGTATTTGAAACATACACCCAATTTAGCTCTATGGTATCCTAAAGGTTGCAATTTTGATCTTGTTGGATATGCTGATGCTGACTATGCTGGATTCCTAGTTGATAGAAAGAGTACCTCAGGTATAGCTCACTTTCTTGGACCTTGTTTGGTATCTTGGGCTACCAAGAAGCAACATTCAGTTGCCATGTCCACAGCAGAAGCTGAATATGTTGCAGCAGCTTCATGTTGTGCTCAACTGTTGTGGATAAGGCAACAGCTTAAGGACTTTTGTGTTGACATTGGATGCATTCCTATTTTTTGTGATAACACAAGTGCAATTAATATTGCCAAAAATCCATGTCAACATAAAAGAACAAAGCATATTGACATTCGACATCATTTCTTGAGAGATAATGTTGAAAAGGGTTTAATCTCTATGAATTTTTGCTCAACGGAAAGTCAAATTGCTGATATATTCACTAAGGCACTAGCTAGAGACCTTTTTGAGAGAAATAGACTGGAACTAGGGTTGGTGAGAACACCCTGAGATACCTGTTTCCAGAACATGAACTGGGTTTGGTAAGATCAACCTTTACACCCTGTTCTCTCCCCCTGTTTGCAAATTTTATTAATAACGGATGTGATTGCATATGCCCGTATTGCGTGCATTTTTTTCTTATCTACTTAGTACAACATAAGGGGATGTACTGGAGCCGTCTTAATGCCATTCAGTCGAATCAGATCAGACGGTAAAGGACAGGCATAATATAGAGAACAGGTACGCCCCTTGGTTGCTCGGTGTGTTTGCTTTCCTTCCCAAGGCACAAGATGTTATTGCTCCTACCCGTTGCAAATCAAGAGATCTTCTCAAAGATTCGGCTGCTCTCTCTCTCTCTCTCTCTCTCTCTTTTTATGCCCTGCTCTTAGTACTATCGTTCGTCTTGCCCTCAAGCAAAAACCGAACATCCTGCAAACTCCTTAAACCCTAATCTCTCTCCTCTAGCAACAATGGCTTCCAACAACACTCTTCAATCAAAAGCCCTCGTTCTTTCTTCCTTAATCCCTACTCCTTCTCGCCCAATTCTTTACAAGCCTTTCCAATTTCTGAATCGCTTGTCTCTAAAATCAGTGGGAATGGGGATGGATGATATTCCCTTTGAATGTGGAAGGGAATTGGTGTTCCTCGTAGGGGCAATTGCTTGTCCCATTTCAGTTGAGTCAGAGGGAACAAAGTCGGGGTCTCAAGAACAATTCTTGGAAACCCCTGAAGGGTTTAATTTTGAGCCCTGTTTCTCTGACACCGCGACAGAAACAGGGGCTGCCTCTGTCGAAGGTGTGGTTGTGGAGGATCTGCCTGTTGACTTCCAAGGGAAGTCGAATGAGTCGTCCGAGGAGAGTCTCGAGAAGAATTCTCTCCCTGAGGCTGAAACCCCCACTCCGGTCGCTCGAACTGGAGAGAAAAGGAAGAGGGTGAAAATCGTGGCTAGGCGTAGTAGAACGCCAAGAACAAGGCCACAACCAAGGTCTCAACCCTCACAAACTCCCTCTTCTCCTCAATCCTCTAAGCTCTCTCGCAAGTCTGCAAGAATCGCTTTTCAATCCGCTCCTCGTACCTCCCAACACTCTACTCCTATCATCGAGGAGATTTCTTCTTCTTCTGAAGGGTTCTTGAGTTCTGACTCTGAGAACACCTCCTTCAAACAGGGGACACCGGTGTTTTCCGAGTCCTCTGAAGACCAAGCTCCTCCAAAACCAACCAATAAACCTGCTGTGAAGTCCTCTCCTACCAAAACAACCCTCAAGCGTAAGCCCAGAACAGCTCCCCTACTAGAAACTACCACCTCTATTCCTGTCCTTAAACGCCCAAAGCAGTTCACTCCCTCTCCTATGTCTGACAAACATGCGCAGTTGCTGAAGCGCAATGTCGTCAGGGGGAAGGTAGTGAATGTCAGCTTTTTCGAGGAACAGGGTCTGGGGGTGTTCTTGAACAAGCTTCGAGCCCAAGGCTGGCTTGAGTTGTTTGCAAACACCCAGCAAGGGTGTTCTGTGCCCGAGTTGGCTGAATTCTATGCCAACTGCTCTGTCACAAATGGGGTGGTGACGAGTGCTGTCGATGCGTGTCATTTTTCCCTTGATGAAGCCACCCTGAGTGATATTCTGGGCATCCCCTCTCGTGGATTTGCTGTGTATGTGAGGGAAGACAAAACAGCCCTGGAAACAGCCAGGCTCTTAGAGGTGTCCAAACGCCTTAGTCAAAAACAGGGCCTGAGAACACCCCTCTCGGTTAAGAAGGGTGAAATGACCTCCCTACACCAACTACTGTTGCTACATGTGAGAATGTCTTCTAGATAGGTTTTACTTGGTGATTCTATATTAAGTCAAGAACACCAACTCGACAGTTGATTGTAAAGCGTGTTCCTGAACTCTAGCAATGCAAAGAACAACCCCAGCAAACAAGGTGGCCTTGGTGTTCACAGCAGCTCTACAAATCTCGGACAAGATGACTGGTTCAAAATAAGAAGTCTTGGGTATATAGGTTTTATTTAATTAGACTCTTGTTAATATGCCAATATTGAAAACATCATTTTTAAACACTTCTTGAATCGGTACTTGCGCTAAGTGCTTCAGAACACCAGTTGCGAACAACCCTGCGAACAGGGTGCCTAGGGTGTTTCTGAACTGCAGTGGCCATACCCGATTATTTTTGAAAAATTCATTTTGGTTGGCCAAGATCTCCAGAATACTTTCCTTGAATTTCAAAATTGCTATTTTTTTGGATAGGATAGTTCTTGAAAATATTATGGAAATTTGCGAAAATAGGTTTGGGAGATTTGCCAAATCAAAAGATTCCTATGACTATATTTTTCGAATTTGGTAAAAGCTGAAAATCTCTTTAAACCTCTTCACGGCTATGGGAAGATAAGGGTTATCTTTTAAGATAACAAAATCCCTTATATTTTGGGATAAATTCACCATTAGCCGTTGGAGAATATATTTTGTTTGAAAATCGTTTTCTATACTTAGCTGATTCTGTGGCTTATGACCGTTAGTTTTTGTGTTTAAAAACCTCAGCTTTTTCTCTTCCAGTAGACACACAACACACGAGAAAAGAGCAGATAGAAAACTCAGGTTGAATTTGCTTAAACACAGCTTTTTGAAAAATTCAGGAAAAATCAGAAAACTCGGTTTACACTCAAAGATTCTTGAGCTTCATTCTGAAAAGCAAACCGTGACAAGCTGTGTTTGATTTTGAGTTTTCATACCATTGGCATAATAGGATCTTCATTGTACCTTACATCTGCTTAGTGAGAAGCACCCCTGTAAGGTGTTTGTAACCCTGATCTTGAATCAGAAAAGTGAGTGAGTGTGTCCTAGTCATGTGGACTTGGACGTGTCTAATCTTGCGAAGGTTGGACGTGGTGTAACCTGTCTTTGGGAAGAAGGTTACGTGGTTGCAAGTTGTAACAAGGTGTGTTACATTTGTAACGTGTGAAGCCCGTTAGTGAAAGTGGTTAAATCCTACACGAGGTAGGTCGTGGTTTTTCACACCTCAGTTGGGCTAGAGGTGTTTTCCACGTAAAAATTGTGTGTGCTTTATTTTCCGCATCTATCTTGGTGATTTTCGCCTCTGCAATATTTGAGAACACCCCGTGCAAACAAGCTATCAGGGTGTTTGTCACTTGAGAACAACCTCTGTGAGGGTGTTTGTTATCTACAATGAGAAAATCAGATACCACAATTCACCCCCCTCTTGTGGTTGGATACTCACGAACTCAACAAACGATTCACCACAAATTGTGGTGAATAGTACCACCCCCATTACTCCAACTAATCTTCACTTGTCTCACTCCTTATATCCACCGCAAAAATACTACCACTAGACATACCAACCGCATTACCCTCCACAACTGAACGTGAGGAATCCAAGTGGCGGCTTAGGTCGAAACCCCATAAGGTTCCTCTACCTTATTACCCTCTGCCACATAATGATGCCCAAAATATGTGCAATAGCGAGTACCCATATTATCCTCCCTACTATCCACCACCACCTCCTACCCCAAATTACTTTTCGGTGGAAAGCAACTCCACAACTTCATCCATGCCAACCAGATCAATGGTCGGATTAGGGGACTCTGGGGCCGACACTGACCCAAATACTGAAGGGGATATGGAGGAGGTAGTGGGGACTGTAAGCGTCAGCGCAATGAAGTGGACAGTCAAAGAGGATCAACAATTAATACGTGCTTAGATAAACATAGGCACGGGCATTATTGTCAGGACTAATTAGAAGAAATCCAGCTTCTAGGCTAGGGTGGCCTCCAATTTCAATGGCCACCATCCACGAGGAGCCTCGATATGTTCCTGGAAGACGCTTGATGGCCGATGGAGCTGATGTTCCCTACTCGTCAGCAAATGGGCGGGTATTATCCTGGAAATGGAGCGTACTAATCAGAGTAGCTCCAATAACGTTATGATTCTAGAGGCAACACACAAGTTGTACAAAGAACATATGGGGAAGAAGTTTGATTTGGAGCACTGCTATGGGATGCTCAAGGACCAACCGAAATGGAGGGTGATATGTGACCCACCTAAGTGACGGTAAAGATCATCAAAAAGGTCAAATCCCGACACTAAAAAGGGAGGAGACGAGGGTGTGGGTGGGAGTGAAAGATTCGAGGGGAGGAAAGCCACGAAGAGAAGGCTGGAAAAAAAAAAAAAGGCTAATGGCACTGTTACTGATTTAGTCACTACTTAGTTGAAGGCATTGAGTAGCAGCAACAATGGGATGAGTAAGATATTCAAAGATTTGGTTAGTGCAACAAAAGAAGACAAAGGTCAGAAGATGATGATAATGGAACAAAAGCTGAGGCTCCAGGAGGACAGAGTAACATTGATGGACATCTCGAGGGTGACTCCTAAACAAGCGACCTATTATGAGTAAAGGAGAGTAGAAATCATGCAAAGTAGATCAGGGCAACCATCATCAACTCAGTAATATGTTACCCTCCTCTTTCATTATATAGATTATAAGAACTACGTACCTCATCTTTGGTTATAAGATATTACTATGTAACTTTTATTTACCATGTATTGGCTTAGACATGAGTTGGTGTAATCATGTGCTGATATGAATTTGGGAAAATGGACATGCTTGTTGTTGGTTAATTAAATAATTTCTCTTGTGCATGTTAATGTTTAATTATTATCATTATTATGTTGCACATGTCGTTTCTAATGGATAATTTCAATGTTGAAAAGCTACTAGTTAAGAAAGAGTCATCGTCCTCATCCTCCTCTTCTTCATCAGATGATGATATATTGCCTGTTATGGGGGCTTTACTCCAACATTAGTAAGAAGTACAAGAACAAATGATGTTCCTTATACAACTTAGGGAAGTAGTAAAAGAGCTGACGCCTTCAGCATCTAGGTCTTGGGTGAAGAACAGATGTATTAATAGAGATAGAGAAGCTGCCTATGACCGCTTATATAGAAACTACTGTGCAGAAGATTTAATCTACAACGAACATCATTTTTGTCATAGATTTAGAATGCGGAGGCACTTATTACTCGGCATTGTGGAAGCACTTTGAAATCATTCAGAGCACTTTCAGGTGAGGTACAATGCGATCTGGAAACGTGGGTGACAGCATTAACCAAGTGTATCACAGCCATGCAAATGATTGTCTATGGTATAATGACCGAATGTGTTGATAAGCACTTGAAAATTGGTACAAGCATCACACTAGAATGTATGAAGAAGCTCGCCTTAGGTGTCACTGAGGTATTCGGGGAGGAGTACTAAAGAAAATCGAATCAAGCTGATGTTAATCAGTTATTGCAAGTTACTGAAGCCCGTGATTTGCCTCGTATATTGCGAAGCATCGATTGCATGCACTAGGAGTGAAAGAGTTGTTCAGCAGTTTGGAAGGCATCATTTCAAAAGAAACTTTACAAGGTGCCAACTGTCGCCCTTCACGTCGTTGCATCATATGACCTTTGGATATGACATGCGTTTTTCAGTTTGCCTGAAGTCATAATGACATAAACGTCTATGATCGCTCACCGATTTTACAAGAGTTATATGAGGATCAAGCTCCTACATATGAATCTACCGTTAATAAGCATGAGTACAGGAAAGGATATTATCTTTCAGATGGAATTTATCCGAAATTGACGACATTTGTTAAAACTATCCCACTTCCTCAAGTGCCGAAGAAAAAACGCTTAGCAGAACGTCAAGAGTCGGTTAGGAAGGACGTTAAGCGAGACTTCGGTGTGTTACATGCTCGATTTTCCATTGTATAAGGCCCCGCGTGTTTTATGGATCAAAAAGAAATCGGTTTTATTATGAGGGCATGTGTGATACTCCATAACATTATTGTCGAGGTTGAGTAGGATAGGTACGAAGTTACATCTGACTACGACGTTGTTGAGGGTACTGTCCAGAAGCCGATTGTTAACATGACAATCATCCATGCTATAAGGCATAGTTTTAATGATCACAAGAAGTTTGCGACCATGACACACATGCAGCTCTCCAAGCAGACTTGATTGAAGAAATATGGAAGCGAAATTCGGGGCAGCGGGACAGATGATAGTTGTATGACTGTTATAGTGTATTTTTTTTTAAAATTACTAAACTATTGTAATTTTTTTTGGTCAACCAATGTATCTTTTTTTTTTATTAATTATTAAACTCTTGTAATTTTCACATTCAAGCATGTGCGAATTTTTTAAAATTCATACTCTTCTGTTTTTTTAAAAAATTATGCGCCTTTAGTTAGTTGTGTTATTAAATTATTATGTGCAAATTATTTTTCACTAAAATAATAAAGCTAAATAACAAATCAAAATATAAAAAGTGAAATAATTAAATATGGTTACGTGTGGGGTCCATAGGTATTATTTTCTTTGGTGGACCAAAGTAGTAAGTCTTGCATTGAAGAGAGTGAGGATTGTGAGCCAAAAAGTTGACTCACATGGTGATATGGCATAGGTGTGCCCCCATTGGTGAGCCAAAAACGAGGCTCACCATTAGGGATCCTTTTAATGGTCGACGAATGGATAACCGTCTAAGATCAGAGAGATCGAATGGATTTAAGGGTGGGACTGCTTGGCTTAAGGAGCATTGTCCACTGGGTTTTCTTTAATTAATGAGGCGGTAAGGAGAGAGAGAAAGGGGGAATGAGGAGTTACAGAGAATATTTATTTTATTCATTATAAAGGATTGTGGAATCTTACTTTTGTGGGAGTATGTTTACTGGGAAATGTAAAATCAAGAGAGATAACGATGCACAGGTCACGTAGGATTGCAACTAGCAGAGGCGATGTAACATCTATTGCTGAAAAGAATTTAAACATTATTTAGCCCCTTTAATTTATAGGTACCATTTCTAATAGATATGGCCGAGAACGCGGCTGAGATTTATGCTTGCACCCGGAATCTCCAGAACCAAATTCACCAGTACAATTCATTGCTAACTGAAAAATCAATAGCGGATCTGGTGTCCATGACTAATTTCATCTTTATTTTCTGACATTTAATTTGTTCAATACATCCATCATTGATTCTATCACTGCTTGAGGAAGATTCGTATTCTATAGCTATGATCCGTCATGATTTTCGTAGGCAAATGTACCTGATGAGCATATAGAACTTGTTTTCTCTTGATCCTTAGAATAAACAAGTATTTGGTTGTAACTTGAATATCCATCTAAAAAAAAGTAAACTTTGTCTGGCTAATTTTATCAAAATCTGATCGATGAAGGGATGGGAAAATGACACTTTCTAGTATAAAGTTTAGTCTTCTATAATCAATACATAGCCTCCACCCTGTGGTATGTCTAGTAGAGACTGGTTCACCATACTTATTCTTAACCATAGTTATCCCAGATTTCTTGGGGACCACTGGAACAAGACTGACCCATTGACTATTAGAAATTGGATAAATAATGCATGCATCTAAAACCTTTACTACCTCTTTCTAACAACTTCTTTCATATGGGGGATTCAGTCTGTGTTGTATTTGCCTAATAGGTTTGGCATTACCCCCTAAGTGAATTTTGTGCATGTAAATGGTGGGACTTAGCACTTTCAAATCAGCAACTGACCACACAATAACGCTCTTATGATCATGCAAGACATGAATCAATTGTTTCTCTTGATCACATGATAATGGAGAAGATATAATGATAGGTAAGGTCCCTTTACGGCCTAGAAACACAAACTTGAGTGATTTCAGGGAGAGGTTTCAATTCAAATGTTAGTAGGCAGACAATAGAAGGTGGCATACGAGAACTTATGAATGGCGTAAGAGTCTCATAAGTGGACATCCAAGAGGAAGACTCAGGATGAGGAGTGGAATCAAGAGTAGAATTCATCTCACCTACTGTACTATTCAAGTCAAACAACCACAAATCATCGTGAGAAAGGCATGTTCCTGGGGGATCTTTGCTTAAAATAGCAGGCAAGGCCTCTTTGATCATTTCATCAATCATAGCAACAAAAAAGCATTCAGATTCATCTTCAAACACATGTTAAGATGAAGCTTTTAAAATGTTAAGCTTAAACCTCATGTTCATAACTTAGACATCCCTCACTCCAGACTCGCAGTCAGAATGTACGATTCCATATCCAACATAATAAAATCAACAATAAAGAATCCATCAATCTGAACTAAGACACTGTCTATTTATCCCCTAGGAGTCCTAACTAACCTACAAGAAAACTCAAAGGCGCTGTTAGAAGGTTTCAGTTCACCCAATCTAAACTCTGAGTATTCATAATAGATATCAAATTAACATTACAACCCAAATCAAAGACCACCGTTTTAATTTTATGATTACTAGTGTAGCATGAAATCGTTTACTTGTTGACTTAGAAGAACCTTTTTAGCCTTGTAATCTTCAGACTTCCTTTTAAAAGTGCACTTGTCTTTAGGAAACTTAGCATAAATTGGGTCTATTTTATTGCTTCGAAAAGAGGAAGATTGACCTTAACTTGCGTAAAGGTCTCTAAAGTGTCATATCTTTTCTTATCTTTCTTAGAAGGGAATGGTGCATCCAAAGCTTGAGGTTAAGGGAACCTTTGCTTATAAGTGATAATAGATCATACACAGTGGGGAAAAGGAATGAATTAGTCTCTTTCTCAGTTTCATGGTCATTCTCAATGGTCTTCGACCTTTCTTCTTCATCATCTTCCTTTTCACTCACTTTGTTATCTACTTCTTTGCAACGCGTAAGGACCATGATAGCTTCCAATTATTCAAATTGTTGACCTTTAGTGGGATGACTCAGAAGATTTCCTTCTTCTCTTTTCATTGTAGCTATGGCCACTTGTCCAAGTTAGGCTTCCAATGTAGCTATAGATTGTGAGTGGGATCAACAACATACATTTTATATTCAATTTCTTATGGCTTAGAATCAACATTTTGCATAACGTAATTGAAGGTAACAAGGGAAGAAATCACCTTGCTTAGATCAGAGCTCTTAGATGGAGCTTAATGGGATACGAAGAGTATCTCTCTAGTTTTGGAAACCAAGAGAAGTACATTTGAAGTACGTTTGTTAGACTATGCTTGTGGATTCTCAACAGTTTGAGAGCTCCATAAAAGTTAGCTTGATTCTTCCAACCAGGATTATAGGTATTAGAATAAGGATTATAAGTTAGAAGAAATCCTTAAACACCATTTACTTGTTTAGCCATATAGTCAGAATTACCAACACAAGGATAATCAATAGAAGCATGCATGAGTCTAGCACAAATTGAACACACATCTTGTGAAAGCGACATTAGACTTTTTATTTATAGACAACAATTAATCAAATTTCTTAGTTAAAGCATTAAGTTTACTAGAAAAGTCAACTGAATGTGAAACTGCATAAATCCCCTTACTTTCTAATTGTCTACCCAAATCAAATGGGAGGAAGTGGCATGTAAATGTGAATTTTCACTCAAATGCTCAAACAATTCCAAAGTTTCTTTAGGAGTTTTATACAAAAAACTAGCACCATAAGATACATCAACCATCTGCCTATTATGCTCATCTAAGCGTGAATAAAACCTATGGATGAGTTGCCACATAGGATCCTCATGGTGAGGATAACTTCGCGATAACTCTTTAAATGTTTCCCAAATTTCATGTAATTCTTCATTATTGTTTTGCAAGAAAGTGGTCATAACACGTCTTTAAGCAGTCAATTTACCAATAAAGAAACTTTCTTTTTAAGAATTCCTTTTGCATTTGGGCCTAAGTGGTGATATTTGTCTTAGTATCTAGCCAAGCCTTAGTTTTACCTTTCAAAGAAAAAGGGAAAAGACTCAGATGAAGAGCATCATCAGAGATATTATTTAAGAAAACAATGGAACAAATCACTAAAAATGCATCAACATGCTTGAAAGGATTTTCTAGCTCTAACTCATAAGATGATGAAGCATTTGGATTAGGAAATGCTTAATCTCAAATGGTCTTGTAACAGTGAGATCTTATAGGTGAATCATCTGTGACAAGAGTAAAGTACTCTTTAAGTTGTGTTGAATTCCAAGAGTACACAACCACAAGAGGGGGGTGAATTGTGGTGGTCGATTTTCGCCTAATAACTGATAAACAACCGTAGCACTTGATTGCAGAGATTGTTTGTAAATCACAAACAACCTTACGCCTTGTTCGTAGTGGTTGTTCTCAATTGATTCAGTAGCGAAATTCAAAGTAATAAATGCGGAAATAAAGCACACACAATTTTTACGTAGAAAACACCTCTAGCCCAACTGAGGTGTGAAAAACCATGACCTACCTCGTGTAGGATTTAACCACTTCACTAACGGTACAAAAGCAACACTGCTTGTTACAACTTGTAACCCATGTAACCTTCTTCCCTAAGACAGGTTACACCACGTCCAATCTCACCAGATAGGACACGTCCAAAGTCCACACGACTGAGGACGCACTCACTCACTTTCTGTTCTAAGAACAGGGGTACAAAACACCTTACTGGGGTGCTTCTGACTTAAGCAGATGTAAGGTACAATGAAGTCCTATTATGCCAAGAAATTGAAAGCTCAGTTAAGCACAATCTTCTCACGATTTTTCTCTTTGAAATTCAGCTCTAAAAATCTCTTACTTCTTTGTAAAAACCGGATTGTCAAATGGGAGAGAGAATTTTAATATTTAAACGCACAACCCAACAGCTATTCTTTTCAAAAGATAGGGAAAATCCTCTAATTTTAGTCGCTTAGAAGATTCACCAAAGATTTCCAACGGCTAAGAGAGGAGAGAAGATTTTCTTAAAATATCTTGGCCGAGTAATCTAGCTTGAAAAGGATAAAATCTTGATTTATCCCAAATTCAATCAAGACCTAAAAATAAGGGATAAGAATCTTTCAAGAGAAATCTTTAGCAAAAATGGTTTTGCAATTTTTCAAATTCAAAACAAATCTTTTTAGATCTGGCGGCCAACCAAAGCAAATTTCCAGATAAGACTGATGTAGCTGCTGTAGTTTTTGAGAACACCCTAGGCACCCTGTTTGCAGGGTTGTTTGGAAATGGTGTCCCAAAGCAACTTTTCGAAAACTGTTTTCAAGAAGTACTAAAAATGATACTTTCAAGATTGGCATATTAACAATAGTCTAAAAGATAAAAACTAAATTAACCAAGACTCCTTGTAAGAATTAGTTGTCTTGTCAAGAGTGAATATGCTGCTCCAAAACACCTTGGTCACCTTGATTCCTTGGGTGATCTTGTGTAGCTGAATGTTCCTCAAGACTTAAACCATATGTGTTGTTTGCTGATCTTGTGTCACTGAAGCTCGGAACCTGTTCCTAAGACTTGTTCTCAACATTTAGCCACCAGGTTAATAAAATATCACAAACAGCGGTGTAGGAACAACGGTGTAATAGGCCCTGTTTGGAGAGCTTATTTGGAACAACATTACTTAGACAAATATGTTACTCTTGGATTTGTTATCATCAAAACTAAATATAATCAACAAATTCCCCCTTTTGATGATGACAAACCAAGTGACCATATTGACAAAATTAAAAAGCTTAACAACGTTTAATGCTGATAGGGATCCTCTAGGTGCCAGGTCATAGAGCACGTCATATGGTTTTATTCATATGGTCTTATTCCCCCTTTTGGCATCATTAAAAAGCATAAACAACAGTATGAATGCCAGAAAAGAAATATAGAGCAGAAGGTGCAAGAAGCATCATTAAGGAGATATTGCATTAAAAACAGTACAATGCCAAAAACGAAGATGGAAGGAGATAAGAGAACAGCCTAGAGAATCAGGTTGCAGGGGGTGGTCTCGTTTGCAGAGGAGGAATGCTGGGGGCAAGAATAGAGAGAAGGGCAAGCGATTCCTCATGGTGTTTGGCGGAGAGGGCTTGCTCCTCAGCAAGAGCAGCCTTGACAGCTAAGAGCTCATCCTTGAGGCGAGCATTGTCCTCAAAAACAGCCTCAAGTTTGATGGAAGGTTGCCCAGAAACAGGTGGTCGAGGTGGTCGACGACCCTGTTTGGAGATTGACCCTTCGCCAACCTCATAGCCACACCCAAGCAGAGTGTCAATCCCAATCTCATCAATGACTTGGGCCTCCACTCGCCGTGTGAGCACTATCCCAAGGTGCTCAAACACCCTTGTCAGCAGAAACCCATATCCAAGATCATGGGCCCGGGTGGTGTTCGCAATTCGCCCTATGTGGCGAATCATGATTGCAGGGAGGGTGATTGGTTCCTCCCGATCCAGTAAGTCCACCAGGCATTGATCGAGGGCATCAGCTGAGTTTCGCCATTGACCTCGCGGAATTATGTTCTTGATAGTGAACATAAACAATAGTTGGTGCAGGGAGGTCATTTCACCCTTCTTAACAGAGAGGGGTGTTCTCAGGCCCTGTTTTTGACAGGCATTGGGACACCTCTAGGAGCCTGGCTGTTTCTAGGGCTGTTTTGTCTTCCCTCACATACACGTCAAAGCCTTGGGAGGATACTCCCAAAATTTTCCCAAGTGTGGGCGCATCAACCTTAATGCGTTGCCCATTCACAAAACTAGTCACCACCCCTTCGTTGACACTACAGTTGGCGTAAAACTCAGCCTACTCAGGCACAGAACACCCCAGCTGGGTGTTTACAAAAAAGTCGAGCCAGCCTTGAGCGCGCAACTTGGTCAGGAACACCCCCAGACCCTGTTCCTCGAAAAAGCTTACATTCATTACCTTCCTCCTGACGACATTGCGCTTCAGCAACTGCGCATGTTTGTCAGACATAGGAGAGGGAGTGAACTGCTTTGGGCATTTGGGGGCAGGAACAGAGGTGGTAGCTTCTGGTAGGGGGCTGTTCTGGGCTTTCGCTTGAGGGGTGTTTTTGCAGGAGAGGGCTTCACAACAAGTTTAGTGGTTGATTTTGGAGGGGCTTGTTCTTTAGAGGACTCGGAGAACACTGGTGTCCCCTGTTTGAAGGTGGTGTTCTCAGAGTCAGAACTCGAGAACCCTTCGGTAGAAGAGGAGGAAATCTCCTCATTGACAGGAGAAGAGGGTTTGGAGATACGGTGAGAGGATTGAAAAGCTATTCTCGCAGATTTGCGAGAAGGCTTGGAGGATTGTGGAGAAGAGGGAGTTTGAGAGGGCTGAGACCTTGCTTGTGGCCTTGTTCTTGGCGTTCTGCTACGCCTGGCCACTATTTTCACCCTTTTCCTTTTCTCTCCATTTTGAGCGACCGGAGTGGGGGTCTCAGCCTCAGGGAGAGAATCCTTCTCTAAACTCTCCTCTGATGTCTCATTCGACTTCCCTTGGAAGTCGACATTCAGATCCTCCACATACACACCTTCGACAGAGGCAGCTCCTGTTTCTGTCGCTGTGTCAGGAAACAACCCAGAAGAACAGGGCTCAAAATTAAACCCTTCAGGGGTTTCCAAGAGTTGTTCTTGAGACCCCGATAGTGCACCCTCTGACTCGACTTTAATGGGACAAGCAATTGTCCCTACAAGGAACACCAATTCCCTTCCACACTGGGAGGGAATATCATCCATCCCCATTCCCACTGATTGTAGGGACAAGCTTTTCAGGAATTTGAAAGGCTTGTACAGGATTGGGCGACGGGGAGCAGGGATTGAGGACGCAAGAACGAGGGCTTTTGATTGAGAGGAGTTGTTGGGAGCCATTGTTGCTAGAAGAGAGAGATTAGGGTTTAAGGTTTTTGCAGGGTTTTCAGGTTTTGCTTATGTGCGAGATGAACGGCAGAACTGAGAACAGGGCATATAAAGAGAGAGAGAGAGAGAGAGCACCCAAAATGTTTAGAAAATTTCTGGGTTTGCAACGGGTGTGAGCATTAAAAGCTTGTGCCTTGGGAAGGAAAGAAAACACATCGAGCAACCAAGGGGCATACCTGTTCTCTTCGTTATGCCTGTTCTTTGCCGTCTGATCTTGATTGGACTTAATGGTATTAAGGCGGCCCCAGTAAATCCCCTTATGCTGCACTAAGTGGATAAGTAGAGACAAAATGCACGCAATTTGAGTGTATGCAATCACATCCATTGTTAATAAGATTTGCAAACGGGGGGAGAGAACAGGGTGTAAAGGTTGATCTTACCAAACCCAGTTCATGTTCTGGAAACAGGTATCTCAGGGTGTTCTCACCAACCCTAGTTCCAGTTTATTTCTCTCAAATTGATCTCTAGCTAGTGCCTTAGTGAATATATCAGCAATTTGATTTTCCGTTATGCAAAAATTCATAGAGATTAAACCCTTTTCAACATTATCTCTCAAGAAATGATGTCGAATGTCAATATACTTTGTTCTTTTATTTTGACATGGATTTTTGGCAATATTAATTGCACTTGTGTTATCACAAAAAATAGGAATGCGTCCAATGTCAACACAAAAGTCCTTAAGCTGTTGCCTTATCCACAACAGTTGAGCACAACATAAAGCTGCTGCAACATATTCAGCTTCTGCTGTGGACATGGCAACAGAATGTTGCCTCTTGGTAGCCCAAGATACCAAACAAGGTCCAAGAAAGTGAGCCATACCTGAGGTACTCTTTCTATCAACTAGGAATCCAGCATAGTCAGCATCAGCATGTCCAACAAGATCAAAATCGCAACCTCTAGGATACCATAAGGCTAAATTGGGTGTATGTTTCAAATATCTTAGTATCCGTTTCACAGCCTTAAGATGAGTTTCCTTAGGATTAGACCGAAAACGGGCCCATAAACCAACACTAAAAACAATATCTGGTCTACTAGCGGTTAGGTATAGGAGTGACCCAATCATGCCCCTATAGAGTTTCTCCTCAATTGAGGGACTCCCATTATCCATAACCAACCTGGTTGAAGGAGAAATAGGAGTGTCTACGGGTTTGGCCAACTCCATCCCAAAACGCTTAAGTAGCTCCTTGATATACTTTCGTTGATGGATCATGGTGCCGTTTGGAGTTTGCTTGATTTGTAAGCCTAAGAAAAAGTTAAGCTCACCCATCATGCTCATCTCAAACTCACTCCTCATCATATTTGAAAATTCATTGCATAAATCATGATGAGTTGCACCAAATATAATGTCATCAACATATATTTGGACAATCAATAAATGTTTCCCCTTAGATTTTAGAAACAAGGTATTGTCTACCTTGCCTCTTCTAAAATCATTTTCAATTAAAAAACTTGACAACCGTTCGTACCAAGCTCTAGGAGCTTGTTTTAGGCCATAAAGAGCTTTGTCAAGTTTGAAAACATGGTTAGGAAATTCACTGTTTTCAAAACCAGGGGGGTTGTTTGACATACACCTCTTCTTTAAGGTATCCGTTGAGGAATGCACTTTTCATGTCCATTTGATATAGCTTGATTTCCATATGAGCTGCAAAGGCTATTAAGATTCGAATAGCCTCAATTCTAGCAACTGGTGCAAAGGTTTCTTTATAATCGATCCCTTCTTCTTGATTATACCCTTGAACAACCAGCCGTGCCTTGTTCCTAGTGACTGTTCCTGACTCATCCAGTTTGTTTCGGAACACCCACTTGGTTCCAATGATTGTTCTCTCTGCAGGTTTAGGTACAAGGTGCCATACTTTGTTTCTTTCAAATTGATGGAGCTCTTCTTGCATTGCCGTGACCCAATCTGAATCTGCAAGAGCTTCATTCACACTCTTTGGCTCAATATTAGAGAGAAAAGCATAGAAAGCACAGAAATTCTTAAGCTTAGACCTAGTTTGCACTCCACTGTTAATATCAGACAGAATTTGATCAAGGGGGTGCGAACTATGGTACTTCCATGGTCGTGGAGTAAGAGGATCCACAGACCCATGCTCTACTCTAGTCGTAATATCAAGTTTACGATCATCTCCTGAGCCTGTTTCTGCACCTGTTTGTAAGCCTGTTCCTGAAGAACATGGTCCCGAACAGGGTTCAACGGTGTTTCCCCCTGTTTGGTGTTCACCTTGCCTGCTGTTCTGAGGAACACCTTCAGGAGTTGTTTTCTCCATGGTGTTCTTACCTCGTTTATCTTGGAGCAACACTTCTTTTCGAACAAGACCTAATTCAAGTTCATCTTCCTGTGCCATCATTCTCACTCAACAAGTTAGATTCATTAAAAAGCACATGCACACTTTCCTCAACACACAAGGTCCTTTTGTTAAAGACTTTGTATGCCTTGCTGTGAGAAGAATAGCCAAGAAATATTGCCTCATCACTCCTAGGGTCAAACTTTCCTAAGGCATCCTTCCCATTATTATGCACAAAACACCTACAACCAAATGTTCTTAGGTGCCTAATATTGGGTTTTCTGCCCTTGAAAAGTTCATAAGGAGTTTTGTTCAAAATGGGTCTAATCATGCATCTATTTATAATGTAACATGAGGTGTTCAATGCTTCTGCCTAGAAATACCTAGGAAGACCACTAGCAATAAGCATTGTTCTGGTCATGTCTTCCAGAGTGCGATTTTTGCGCTCAACCACCCCATTTTGTTGGGGTGTTCTTGGAGCTGAGAAGTTATGATCAACACCATGTTCATTACAATAGTTGATAAAACTTGCATTTTCAAACTCAGTTCCATGATCAGATCTCAAGCTAATTAAAGAGTGTCCTACTCTCTTTTCAACCTTTTTGAGAAAGGCAATAAAATTCTCAAAGGTTTCATCTTTGGATGCCAAAAACAAGGTCCAAGTAAATCGAGAGTAATCATCCACTACAACAAGCACATACTTTTTCCCACCTCTACTAGTTATCCTCATGGGACCACACAAATCAATGTGTAATAATTCTAGAGGTCGGGTAGTGCTTACACATTTTTCGATTTAAAAGAAGATCTGACTTGTTTGCCTTTTGCACAAGCTTCACATACCTTGTCATCATTAAATTTGATGGAAGGTAGTCCAATAACCAGGTCTTTTGAAACAAGTTTGTTTAAAAGAGTAAGGCTTGCATGACCTAGTCTCTTGTGCCAGAGCATTATGTCATCATTTACAGCACTCAAACAAGTCAGGTTGTTTTGGGGAAGAGTGGAAATACATACTTTGTAAACATTTTTGTGTCGCTTCCCCCTTAATACGACATCTCCTGTGTTGACATTGACAACCAAGCAATGTGTTGGTGAGAACGCCACTAGGTTGTTCTTGTCACACAGTTGGGACACACTTAGTAAATTATGCTTTAAACCATCAACTAAGTGCACATTATCAATTGAGTGGGAAAGAGTTTTACCAATGCTACCTACACCGACAATTGTCCCAGACTTGCCGTTGCCAAAAGCCACGCTCCCACCGGTTGAAGCTGTAAGTGAGAGAAAGTTTGATTCTTCTCCAGTCATATGCCGCGAACACCCACTATCAACAGACCACAGCTGCCTATTTTCAAGGTTGTTTTCTGATCTGTTTGACAGGGTGTTTCTTACCCTGTTTGCTGGGTTGTTTGTGGGGTTGTTCTCTCTCACTTCAGCCTGCAAAACAAATCACAGGTTAGTTTTGGGAACCCAGATCCACTTGGGTCCCATTCTTTTAGACAAGTAAAGCTCATCTTTTCTAATCCAGATTTGTTTCACATACCTTTCATTTTTTTCAATGACATACCTTCTCAGAGGACATGAATATCGATAGTGACCAGTTTTACCACAATGAAAGCAAACAATGTTTTCAGGTAATCCCACATACTTTCTATGAATTGGGTAAACTGTTCGTTTAGGCTTATATCCAAGTCCCTTTTTGTTTCGACTGTGGTGAGTGTTTAACCAATCAAGGGCTTGTGAGGACTTGTTCCAGCGCTTGGTTGTGATAAGCTCGGTTTCCAGTTTTTCTATATTAGCATGCAAACCCTTGTTCTCCCTGAGCAAGGACTCAACCATTCCTTCCACCTCAAAGAGTTTTTCCTCCATTCGAGAATAATCTCCTTCTTTTATAAAGAGGTTTTCTTTGAGTGTATTAATATTTTCATGTAAGCCCAGTTTTTCATTTTTAAGGATCTCATTTTTTAGTTCTAGGTCTCGGACATCTCGTTTCAATTCAGCACAAGTATCCATCAAGGTATACAAAAGTTCTTCGAGAGTTGCTTTATTGAGACCACGTACCTTGTTCTTGAGATCAGTAAGACTGTTTGTTGATTCATCATCTGAATCCGTGTCACTTTGTGCCATGAGAGCTACAGCACCTTCATCAGTTTCAGACTCACCTTCATCCTCAGAGGAATCTCCCCAGGCAGCAAGCATAGCCTTCGAGAATCGTCTCCCAGAACTGCTTGCAGCTTGTTTTCTACCTTATTTCCTAGGGTGTTCTTGCTCTTGCTCTTCTCGAAGTAGTGGACAGTTCTTCACAATGTGATCTGGTTTGCCACACTTAAAACACCCTGTGAACTGTTCTCGGAGGGTGTTTTTGGACTTACTGAAGTCTTTTCTTTTGCTGTTTTCTTTGACCTTTTTAAAGAATTTCTTGAACTTTCTTGTCATTAAGGCCATCTCTTCATCCTCAAGGTCAGAGTCATCATCCTCTTGTGCTTTCAAGGCAAGCCCACGATCCTTCTTCTGCTCCTCTTTTTATTGTGAGTTCTTTCTGAGTTCATCGGTTTGAAGATTGCCAATCAACTTGTCAAGGGTGATCTTGTTCATGTCTTTAGCTTCTTGGATGGCTGTCACCTTTGCTTCCCAAGACCGAGGCAAAATCCTTAGAATCTTCGTCACCAGCTCTTCTGTGGTGAAGGATTTTCCCAGGGATCTTAGCTCGTTTGTTATGTGGGTGAAGCGTGTGTACATATCCATCACGTTCTCACGATCACCCATATCAAACAACTCATATTGCCTCATAAGTAGCTCAATACGTGATTGTTTGACTTGACTTGTTCCTTCATGAGCTACTTGGAGGGCATTCCATATCTCCTGAGCTGACTTACACTCCAAGATACGTGTATATTAATCTGGACTTAGGCCAAAATATAATAGCTTCTTGGCCTTGGCATTCTTTTCCATTTTCTTATAGTCTTCACCATCAAACTCTATGGGTTCCTTGGGAACCTTCTTACCATCTTCAAGCACCTTGGTGGGAATAAGGGGCCCGTTCTTGATGAGCATCCATAATTCATAATCTTCTGCCTGAATATAGTTCTCCATCCTATTCTTCCACCAACTATAATGTTGGCCGTTGAAATAGGGTGGACGAGTAATGGATTGCCCTTCAAGGATTCCTTATGGTGTACTCATCTTCAGAATCTCTCAAGGTGTTAGCCCTTTTGAGAGAACCCGCTCTGATACCACTTGTTGAATTCCAAGAGTACACAACCACAAGAGGGGGGGTGAATTGTGGTGGTCGATTTTCGCCTAATAACTGACAAACAACCGTAGCACTTGATTGCAGAGATTGTTTGTAAATCACAAACAACCTTACGCCTTGTTTGTAGCGGTTGTTCTCAATTGATTCAGTAGCGAAATTCAAAGTAATAAATGCGGAAATAAAGCACACACAATTTTTACGTGGAAAACACCTCTAGCCCAACTGAGGTGTGAAAAACCACGACTACCTCGTGTAGGATTTAACCACTTCACTAACGGGCTGAAAACGTTACAAAAGCAACACTCCTTGTTACAACTTGTAACCCACGTAACCTTCTTCCCTAAGATAGGTTACACCACGTCCAATCTCACCAGCTAGGACACGTCCAAAGTCCACACGACTGAGGACACACTCACTCACTTTCTGTTCTGAGAACAGGGGTACAAAACACCTTACTGGGGTGCTTCTGACTTAAGCAGATGTGAGGTACAATGAAGTCCTATTATGCCAAGAAATTGAAAGCTCAGTTAAGCACAATCTTCTCACAGTTTTTCTCTTTGAAATTCAGCTCTAAAAATCTCTTACTTCTTTGTAAAAACCGGATTGTCAAATGGGAGAGAGAATTTCAATATTTAAACGCACAACCCAACGGCTATTCTTTTCAAAAGATAGGGAAAATCCTCTATTTTTAGTCGCTTAGAAGATTCACCAAAGATTTCCAACGGCTAAGAGAGGAGAGAAGATTTTCTTAAAATATCTTGGCCGAGTAATCTAGCTTGAAAAGAATAAAATCTTGATTTATCCCAAATTCAATCAAGACCTAAAAATAAGGGATAAGAATCTTTCAAGAGAAATCTTTAGCAAAAACGGTTTTGTAATTTTTTTTTTTTTTCAAATTCAAAACAAATCTTTTTAGATCTGGCAGCCAACCGAAGCAAATTTCCAGATAAGACTGATGTAGCTGCTGTAGTTTTTGAGAACACCCTAGGCACCCTGTTTGCAGGGTTGTTTGGAAATGGTGTCCCAAAGCAACTTTTCGAAAACCGTTTTCAAGAAGTGCTAAAAATGATACTTTCAAGATTGGCATATTAACAAGAGTCTAAAAGATAAAAACTAAATTAACCAAGACTCCTTGTAAGAATTAGTTGTCTTGTCAAGAGTGAATATGCTGCTCCAAAACACCTTGGTCACCTTGATTCCTTGGGTGATCTTGTGTAGCTGAATGTTCCTCAAGATTTAAACCATATGTGTTGTTTGCTGATCTTGTGTCACTGAAGCTCGGAACCTATTCCTAAGACTTGTTCTCAACATTTAGCCACCAGGTTAATAAAATATCACAAACAGCGGTGTAGGAACAACGGTGTATTAGGCCCTGTTTGGAGAGCTTGTTTGGAACAACATTACTTAGACAAATATGTTACTCTTGGATTTGTTATCATCAAAACTAAATATAATCAACAAGTTGTTTAGGTGGTTTGTTTTATTCTTCAACTATATTTTTCTTAGATTCATGCTTCTTAACACTTATTCTACTACGAGACCATTCAATTTCAAGATTATATTATTCAAGATCTAAGCATAAGACTGTCCATGATGCATATAATCCACAAATAACGAAAGAGTTGCACAATTTTAACAGATGAATAATCAGACAAGAATTAATATTTTGTATTTTGTATTTTTTATATTAATGAATGAAAAAGGAAAAATAAGAGAAACAAACAAAAGTAATAGAAGAATAAAAGGAAAAAGAAAATCAGAAATTACTAACCGTTCCCTAGCCACGACACCAAAAAGTTGATGTAGATCTTTAAGTTTTAAAAATAGACGCAAATACTTGAAAGTTCACGAGTTGATGGATACCAACAAGTATATGAGTATCGTGTCGCACGGAGAATGGAAGTAATTTAGATTTTACTTTTCCCAATTAAACCAAATAATAGTTTAAGGGAGGAGTTATATTATCAAATTAAATTTAAAAAATAAAAGAAAAACAACACATGTAAAGAAAATATAAAGGAATTAAATTAGGGAAAGATCTAGAACTTCAAATTTCACCAATAACTCAAATATTGAATCGCTAACTCAAATGGGCGTTTAGTCTCTTGCTTAACCTAATCCATACGGATTAACCCATGAATTAAAATGATGAATTATAATTGTCATATGATATAGCTTATTTAGTAGTTAGCATGAATTCTTCATGTTAGACAGGATCATTTGTTCTACATAAGTTATTCAAATTTAACAATTACAAATTCAAGCACGATTGCATAATTTTATATTAACCTACAAGGTCTAATATATAACTATGATAGCAAATTAAACTATTGAAGTAAGCATTAATAAACAATAATAATAATATGCACAAACATGTTATGACAGAATGAAGACTCAGAATTATGCAACACAAGAGACAAAAATAACCCCATAAAAAAATTAGTAAAACAATGTTATTATTCAAGGTCCTTCTTGGTCCTAATTAAGTAACTTAGCTGGTCATAGTTAGTGAAAATACTATTGATATTGATCTCGTCATATTCCTAATAAGTGATGTACTCACTTCCTATATCCAAGCTTTATTACTCAATTGCACGATATTATGGAATTAATTGTAAAGTCCTTGATTTGACTCACAAATGAGGCGAGAAAAGAAGACGAAAAAAATAGCTAACCAAACTTATTTTCTTCTAAACTGCTTAGCCAAAATGGTCTTCTAAAGACTCTCTATAAAAAATAGAAGATAGAGGATGGGAGAACGGAGGAATGCTTAGATGAGTAGATGAGTGATTTTTGCTCTAACCTTGACCCCTTTTATATTGAAAATTCAACCCCTTTTTACTAACCAAAATTAATCACCTAATTAAGCTCATAGATGTTACACTTTGACCCCTTTCGATGTAAAATTAATGCAGCTTCATAAATCCATTGACTAGGAATAATCATCATTTGTCTCACATGCAAAATCTTGGCAAATTGAGTGGGAAGAAAGAAAATCGACCTACTACACTTGCTGGCTATGCCATAGACAAACATAATTAAATTGGCCCATGCATGAGAAAAAGGGAAAGAGAATAAGATGATAGTGTCGAGCTGGAGCTGTTGGGAAAAAACGGATAGGTTGATGTGGCTGGACAACAAGAGTGATGAGTAGCTGGTGTAGACCCCCAAAAATAATAATCGAATTTTTAATTGTCCAATAATGAAGAAATTGACCCAATCGTGAACTCGAAGGCCCAATAAGGTGATTAATCAAAATAAAATGGCAAAATAATAACAACAATATGTAAGACCCATCTTCTTTATTTTAAGTTAACCTGACTGTCTTACCTTTTTACGTTATAAAATCGTATTTTTTATTAACTATATGAGTTAAATTATTACTGATGCGCTTATGTAAACGATAATTTTATTAAAAAGAATTATTATTGCTATTATTAATTTTAAAGTTAATTCGTGCTAATTTATGTCGATAGTTAATTTAGTCATTTCTCAAATGCGATTAGGTTGTTAACTTTAGAATTAGTTTCAAGGTTTATTGAAATCGAGGCTTGACAGATTTAGGAACGAAAATTCGATAAACGGTTGTATTATACGATTGGGTTTAGAATAAGAGGTACGGGATTGGACTGGTGATTTTAGTTGACTGAGCTTTTGACCAAAGAACCCAAAAAAAAAAGAAAAAGGAAAGAGTAAAAGGGGGGATGAATTTTCGGGCAAGAGAACCGGAAAACCCCCGATTCCCTCTCCCACTCTCTCCTCTGCTCCGTCTCCCCTCGCGCGACGAGGAGCACTCCACGCCGGCCACCTCCTTCCTCCTCACACCCACGCATTGCCGGCAAGTCAGGGAGGGACCACGGTGGTCCCTGTGTGCAGCCAACGTCTTGCCGACCTTCACCACCCCCTCTTCTCTCCTCTTCTTGCCGCAAACAGAGCCGAGCAGCGGCACTTCGGGTGGCCTCGAAGCACCAGCCACGTGCTGGCATCCGACTAACCTTGCCATAGTCGACTCCCCTATAAATTTGGGGGTCGAATTCGACCCAAATCAGCCACAAACGTCACCAAATTCGGGAGCTAGGGTTCGGTTCAAGCAAGGCAACAGACTAAGGTTTTGGGTTCATCAATTGGGCGTGCGTTTGGGACTAATTGGATCGAGGATTGAGGTTTTTCGGCCCTCAAAGTCAAGCCAAAGCCCTTAGAATGGGTCCTCTAGCATGGAATCGAGGTGGGTGTTTCTCGCCTCCGATGTACTAGTAATTTCGAAAATGTTTTAGCCTAAACGATGATGCATGTCAGCTTAGGTTTAGTTAATTTCATGAAAACTATAATGAGAAACTGTGCATGTTAAGTTAGATGGAATACATGCCTGAAAGTTTAGTTGGAAATGAGTTATGCAGGTTTAGAACCGATTTAAGTATGCTCAATTAATACATGCCTGAAAATTTAACTTGAATGGTAACTTCGACGTAATAAACGAATGCCTTGAATTATATCATGCTTAAGTGGCTTAATTACGTTTGAATAGTGACTTTGATGTAATAAATGAATGCCTTGAATCGTATTATGTTTAAATGGCTTCATTAGGCTTTAATGGTAACTTCGATGTACTAAACGAATGCCTTAAATCGTATTATATTTAAATGGCTTCATTAGGCTTGAATGGTAGTTCGATGTACTAAACCAATATCTTGAATCATATTATGTTTAAATGGCTTCATTAGGCTTCAATGGTAAGTTCGATGTACTAAAGCAATGTTTTTAATCGTATTATGTTTAAATGGCTTCATTAGGCTTGAATGGTACTTCGATGTACTAAACAAATGCCCTAAATCGTATTATTTTTAAATGGCTTCATTAGGCTTGAATGGTAACTTCGATGTATTAAACCAACGTCTTGAATCATACTATGTTTAATGGCTTCATGAGGCTTGAATGGTAACTTTGATGTACTAAACCAACATCTTGAATCGTATTATGCTTAAATGTCTTAATTAGGCTTGAAATGTAACTTTGAAACAATGAATGAACGCCTTAAATCAATACTTGTCTATTTAGTTGAATTATACTTCTGAAGTAGCTTGGAAACAACATTCGAATGACGAAATGAACATGTTTACCCCCTTAACTGCAGTATATGAATGTAATCGTGTTTCATGCTTAGTTAGTTTAACTTAGCTTACTAAGCATTCGTTTCAAGTTGAGGTCGTATGAATGTCTACATATATATATATATACATGTATGTATGGTTATAACCATTGGTTGCAGCGCACTGCTAATTGTTATTTGTTTGTTCGGTAAGTTAAGTATTGGTAAGTTACGTAAGTTTACATATCGCTTTTTAGTATATCATGATGATTAGAATACTAAATTGTGAAATTGAAACCGAGATGGTAGTTGGATGGTTTGAGGTAGAACTATGAGTGGTTCGAGGTCCTGTGGTCGGTTGCTATGTGAGGAGAGAGTCTGGGTTGTGATTACCGCAATCATGTGGATTGCGAGGCCGTGTGTGGCTCATTGTGTTGAAATGCTTATGAAGTGCTTGAATGTGTTATATGTAAATCCCTCCCCTTTTATTTTATTAAGATGCATTATGCGTATAAAGGTGTTGTTTTGAAAAAGGATATTTCTCGTGTTTCAAAACAATAGTAGAAATGACTATTAGCAATCAATGGCCTATTTTAGCTATACGAACTTTATTTTGGAAGTGAACTCGCTTGAACGGGGGAATCCCTAAAGAATTTGAATGAAAAGAAGGTGCAATGCATGAAAAAGGATTTCGCTGTGAGAGGCGGCAAAATTATTAGCCGTTATGGCCTATACGCTTTAAATTGGCTAAGATAATCTGCTTCAGATAATATGATATGAATGATGTTAGCCTAGGGAATAAGTCCTGGTACTAGGAAACTTTAGAAGACCCTAACGAGGGTAATGGTTCGATATGTTATATGTAGCCGTCCCGAGAGCAAGAGTTTAAGCGTGAGCGTTAGGCCTCACTATGGGGTTGAGAATAGATCTCACCCAATCAGCACCCTGTAATGATCTTATGCCAGATGTATTTTCCTAATAAGCAAAGAAAAGCAGTTGGCATTACGCCATTTTAAGTATTTCAGAAAGGAAGTTTTTATGGGCCATTAAGAGGCCAGATGAATTAAACATAAAAAGCTTATAAGGGTTAGTATGCGACCGATATGAAAGAGATCTTTTTTTAAAGAATATGAGCCTCAAGAGGCTAAGAAAAGAATTTTTATGAGCCTCAAGAGGCTAAATGAAGTGTTTTTAGTAAAACGAAAGAAAGCTTCCTGTGCATTACTTGTACATATCATATGAATGAGATCTAAGTAAAGTATGCTAATGAAAATAAAGCATTATGTGCATATTTCAAGTATAACTTATGAATGAGATGCTAAGTAGGATACGATTATGAAAAGAAAGCCTTATGAGCATATTTCATGCATACCCTATGAATGAGATTCGAATGAGACTTGAAATTTTTGTGCGCCTTATGCATATCATATGAATGAAATGCCAAGAAAGTATGATTATGAAAAGAGATAACCTTATGTGCACATCATATGAATGAGGTTTCATGCATAGTTTAAATGGAATGCTAAGAAGTTATGTTATGAAAAAGAAAGATCCCTATGCTTAGCCCTCGATGCTCGCTTACGTACTTAACTGCTTGTTAGTAAAGGAACTTAGTCATTCAGGGACCTAAAAATATGTTTGAGTGGTTAAAATGAAGTTTATGTTTAGTGATCCTTCCATAAGGGTTATATGAATGCCTAATATGATAGTAAAGTATGAATACGTGATATGTGACCATTAAAAATATTATTACCTGCAACGGTTTTGGTTTTAAGGGGTCGGGGAACACTCACCGAGCGTGTGGTTGTTCAACCCACTACTCTTTCCCCCTTTTTCCCTAGGTTTTCTTTGTGATAGGAAGAAGTTGAGTCAGCTATGCCAAGGTGGAATCTATTCTCGCTTGCAAGGTGTCATGTGTGCCTACTTACGTATTTAATGAAGTGATGTAAAGTATTCCTAGAATTGTAAACATTTGTAAACAAGTATTCTAGTTCATGTAATGTATTCGGTTTAGGAGTCGCTCTATACGGCTATATGTGCTAACTTATTAGCCAGTTGTCTTTTTAGTTGAAATTTGCTACTTTTAGGGATGTAGACCCCACTACTCCAGTTTTGTGAACCATTGAGTTGTATCTTTTACTTTTCTTGTATTAATGAACTATTCTGTTTGGAGTACTCCGAGGGAGTTGCTCGTTGAGTTATGAACTCCGGCGTGTAGCCGTTGAGCTTCTTTTAAATGTTTTATGCTTCCGTTGATTTGCAGGGGTTTATTGCAAGGCTTTTAACCTGGAAACGTTCAGTTTTTAGGGGAAACTCTATCCGTTTTGCCCCAGAAATTAGGTAAGAAGTAAGAAAACATATCGCTCCTGACCTTAGGAGCTAGGGGTGTCACATAATAATAATAATAATAATAATAATAGTAGTAGTAGTAGTAGTAGTAGTAGTAGTCGTAGTAGTAGTAGTAGTAGTAGTAGTAGTAGTAATAATAATAATAATACTGCCCTTAGAGGAGAGGTGGGTCAAGTCGGGCCTGGGAGTTGGTCGGTTTACCATGGCTAGAAGCTGGCAGTTTTCCCTATTTTTTGCCTCCTTTTTTCTCGAGTTAAATCCAACTTAGTTATTAGTGCTAATTTCGCAGGGGCATCAAGGTAAAGGCAGATTCTTGACAACGTTAGAAAAGTTATTAAGCTTAACATGATTAGGAGTCGATATTCTTTTCTGAGGCATAGTATCTAATTAGCACCTACAAAGGGAGGTTTCTCAAGGTTAAAAGTTAAAGGGAAAAGAGGGAAAAAATAGAGGAAAAAAGGAGGGAATGAGCAATCAATCAATCAGTGAGAACCAAATCAATTTGTTAGATTAGAGTGATTGAGAGATAATTTTAGAGATTGTGAGGAAATTACTATTAGTTGACTACAATCTCGAGTTTCTTACCTAAGATTAGCACTACAATCGCTCCATTGAGTTCCCCAAGTAATCTAGTGGTTTCGCGTGAAGGCCAAAATTTCATCTTTCTCGACCTATTTTCTCTTTTCATGCTTATTACGTTCTTATAAGTCAATAAAGATGAAATCTTTTAGGTAGTACCCGCCTGCTTTAAATTATTTATTTTACCTATCTTTACATCAAAATAAAGAGTATACCTTTTTACATGGTTTTATATGAAATATTATTAATGTTTACATGATTGTATATCAGCGTAATTAAAGCTTTAGATTTCTCATGTTAAATAGCAGAGGTCGTCAGTGATGACGGGTAGTGATGTGATAAACACCATTGCATCATCGTACCTTCACCCCCAAATCTGGATCCTCGATTCAAGACTAAGGAGTTAAGACGAGTCCCCGCACCACGTATTATATGGAGGCTTTTCGAAAACCTTATTGAAGTTGAACCGATTCGCCCCTTACGTTGTGCCTATCAGTCTGATTCACTTTGAAAAGAGGATTGGTTTGTAAGTTTTCCTAAAAATGCACTAGCAGCTCCATTAAATTGTATAATGACAACTACTCCAATTCTGTCTTATTTTCTACCCTTTTCTGATTCCTATACTTAGCAGAGTAGTAGTGATCCGAGATATAAGACTATCCGAACCAGGAAAAAGGGTCCTAATCTGACCCAAGAGTCATCTGGTTCCTAGACCAGAGAGGAAGCCTAGTTCTTGGATTAGACACTCATCACTGCTCTGGATCAAGATCAGGAAAAACTGGGCCTAATTTTAGTACAATAACCAGCCGGTTCTTGAGTTAAAATCCGGAACCGTCGTCCTAGTTCAATCCATTATTTTTACCATTTTTAAAAAATAAAAAAATAAATAATAGTTAGCTCTTTGTACCCCAAAAAAAAATCAAAATAAAACACTCTAGCAAAAGGGTAGTTGAACCATTCGTGGGGGACCACGCCCTCGGGGAGGTGGATCCTTACAATGGCGATTCCACTGGAGACGATTTTCGTCAAGTGGGCGAGATTTGAAATTCGATATAGGAAGTATTTTTAATTAACTTTGTATTAGGCATCCTGCCTTGAAAGGGACTGCTCTACATCGGATAGCAGCACCTCGAGGTAGCACAAACCCATTATCACCCCTTAGGAGATTAGCTGGCTATTCAGTGGGTCATTAGACTCAACTAAGTATGCAGTTGATCACCCACTCGTGACACACTTTCTGGTCCACATGATTTAGGGAAGTAACCAAAACATCTCAGCCTTGCCATGCACCCCATAGATGACGTATGGAGCATTTGGGTCACGATAAGACTATTGTAAACCTAACCTAAAACCCTTATGACTTGGAACCTTGGTTTAGCATTAGAACTCTTGTGCATGCTTGGATGTGTTGTTGTGTGACTTAACTATTTAGCCCTAAGGTTTATGCATTGATGTTTTAGGTCTTAGGGGAGCCCAGGTTATAGGAGGTCAAACTTAGTGGCGAGTATTATATAGACCGAGTTGACTTCAAGGCCAATTGAGCCCTAAGGGACTCTTGACTTCGAACTTGACTAGGTTCAAACCTTAGTCTATCGAGTAAAAGTCCTAGAATGAGACCAAGTATAAGTATGACTAGGTATCTGTTAAAAAAAAAAAAAAAGCTATGCCTCCTCGTAAGACTCTAGAATTACTATCAGTCTAGAACTAGGAAAGGAATGAAGGAATAAGAGACAGTGGCTGACTGGATTCATGGTAGTCAGATTACATTAGAATAGATTTGGACTTGGAATAAAAAAGAAAAAGGCTCAGTTTGGATGCTAGCTGGTACCTTTAAATAGGTCCAGCCTGTTCTGTGTCAGTTTGAATCAACATATGGTCTGTATACTGGGCTCTCAATCTTAGATTTTCATAGTGCATAAGTCAGCATGCTTTGAGTCCTCATTTCCTAGGAAAAAGTATTAAGATTCGCCCATCCTGAGCACCCTCCCTTATTTACCAAGATAGGGAGGCCTAAGAAGGTGCACGAGGAAGGCCTAACAGCTGGACGACTTTTATCTAAGGAGCAACCGGCAAAAGCTTTATTGGCTAGGTCAGAGTGAAGGTTAAAGTCAATGTGGAATCACGCACCTGTTCCAATGGTAGGGAACCATAAGCTCGCCTAGTGGCTTAAGGTAATTGAGAAAATGTAAGCTAAAGATAGAAGAGAGTGGCCAGAAGGTGGAGTAACTGGTGGTCACGTTTTAGAACCTCAACAAGGAGACCCGAATGGAGAATAATAAATAAAGTCCTCCACCGCAGGAGGAGAATGATAAAGAATAGGGAGAATTAGAGAATGGAAAAGGAAAAGAATGGGAGAAGAACACTCGTTAATTTGATCCCCGTGTAGATTACATAGGGTGGTTGCTTAAGGAATCTTCGATGCTTAACAACTATTTTAAGAATTATGCGGGATTCACTTCAATCCCAAAAGAAAAATTGCTGTCAAAATTCATCATTCCTGATATCAAGTTTCATGGGACTGGAAATCCACACCACCAGGTAAAGAATTTCATTAGCACTATGACTCTAAAGGGAATAGACAAGGATATGTTTCACTTAATATTTCCTCGGACTTTCGACAAGGAAGTCATGAGGTGGTATTACACTATTGACCCACCGAAGGTCACAAATTGGGATGATCTGTGCAAGGATTTCCTGAACTGATATTTTTATAGCACTAATCTCCCAATCACACTCTGAGATCTAAAGTTACTTAAGCAAGGCAAGAAAGAAGGGTTTATTAACTAGTTGGCCAGATTGAGGGCAAATGTTGCCCACATGGTAGGCCAACCCTCTAAGATAGATCAAGTAAGGTTGCTCATGAAATGCCTTTAGCCCTCATACTTTTAACACTGTGGTTCACACCATTTGAGAGTTCTACAACATTAAGAAATGTTAGCATACTAGTAGAGGAAGAACTGTCTAGGGAGGTACTACCTAAGACAGGAAACAACTAGAGAAATAATCACTAAAATAGGGATAACAAGGCTAGTAGGTCTAAGGAGGTGCATGCGATAAACCGTATTACCAAGTATACCTCTATAGGGACTACCTACTCCCAAGCTCTAGAACGGCTCCTGGCTAAAGAGAAGATTAATCTTCCAGAAGTCTAAATACTTTGACCTGAGCAAGTGCTGCAAATATCAACGACCGTGAGGGCATGATACTAAAGATTGCTAGACTTGTAAAAATAAGTTGGAAAAGATGTTTAAATCTGGACAACTTTCATTGCCTATAGTAGCTCAAAGGCCCAACAATGACAAGAATCCACTCGTAAATTATGAGAATGTTTTTGCTTTTGAGGACCAATAGAAAGAATGGGACCTGTCTATATTCATACAAGACATTAGTAGCACAAAACTAAGGGTAAACACACCTGCACCAAGCATGGAAATCTTTGGCCTTTGGGAAAGTGATGAAGATGACATCTATATCCTGCCTGCCAAAGTATGCAATGATAACTTTTACGGGGAGGATAAAGAAGAAGACTTCTAGGGGGACCAGCCGATAACCCAGTACCTTACAAGATCCAGGAGACAGTAGGCTAAGGAAGTCCCACAACAGGCCTTAAGGAAAGAGAAAGTAACATTACCTCAAGTAGAGGATCCAGTGATGAAGTAGCTGAAGAAAGTTAAAGCAGATTTAAGTATATAGCAGCTTATAATGGCCCCTCATAAGGATAGACAGCTCCTAATAGAGGTGTTGAATAAAATTTAGGTATCTCTTGAAGCTACTATAGAAGAGATGACAACCTCAATTATGATTGGCAAAGGCACTATAACTTTTAGCAGTAAAGATCTCCCACCAGGAGGCGTAGCGCAGCACAACGCCCTCTACCTCACTGTGATATGCCTTTATAAGCATCTACCTCTAGCTTTGGTTAACAATTTCTCAGCAGTGAATGTCTGTCCTTGGAGGACAGCCAAAAGGTTAGGGGCTAAAGAAGAACAGCTCTCAGCGCCATTTACTTACTTAAGGGCATATGACAATTCAAAGAGGTTGGTGCTAGGTACTATTCATCTTCCCATTAATGTGGGCCCTGTGGAGAGGAATATAGAGTTTCAAGTCCTCGATATACCGCCCACCTTCAACCTCCAATTTTGGAAAGGCCATGGCTTCACGGCCATTAGGCGGTTCCCTTCACTTTATAGTAGAAAATAAAGATATTAGTAAAAGGTAAAGTAGTGACTGTTGAAGGTGAAGCCTATATGCTACAATCACAAGGGGCCAAGTACTAGCAATAGAGCATGATCGTGATGACAAAGAACTCTACAATTTTAAAATGGTAGTGGCATTAGAAAATGACAAAATTCCTTTTAACCTTGGTCCTTATTCTAATATGAATGTCAATGCCATCCTAAAGAAGTGGAGCTACTTTCCAGGAATGGGTATAGGATGGAGAGCACAAGGGTGGACTATATTCCCCTTAATATAAGGGAAAGACCATAAGTTCATATTAGGATACCATCGAACTCTCGAAGAGATAGCCAAGAGGCAGGAAGCACATGCCTAAAAAACTGCTGCTAGGACAGGGTTCCCAAAGAATTACACTGTTAGGCCCTACCATCTCACTCTTAATGGACAGTTCCTATGTGAAGGAGATAACTTCCACTTCTATGGCTTTCTTGAACCTTGCTATATAAAAGGGACCTTAGTGTCGGGGCTAGAAGTATTTTAACAACTACCACCTACTGGAATAAGAAGTGTTTATTGCTGATAAAAAAGAATAGTCTACAAAAGACTGGATGGATCTGGTTGAAAGTAACATATGTGGGATGTTGTTGCTACATCAGATGTATCCAATAAGACAAACTCTTCTACTTCTGACTAGTCTCATTCCTGTTCTTCTAAATGCTTTTCCTTTTCTAATGAAAAATGAAGAAGAAACTCTAAAAGAAATAATTAAAGTAATGGAAGATCATGAAAATTGAATTGCCCTAATTGAAGACACAATATTAATCAATTTTAGGACACTTAATAAACCTTGAGAACTAAAATAAGAAATCACTAACCCCTAAGCAGTAAGCAAATTTTATTGCACTTATAAAATAATTCATGAATGTCTTCTCATGGTCCTAAAAAAACACGCTAGGCATTGATTGTGACATTGCAGTGCACAGAATTCTTCTCTATCCAGATACAAAACCAATAAAATGGAAACTTCAAAGAATGAAGCCAGAATGGGCCCTAAAAATAAAGGATGAGGTCCATAAGCAATTAGATGCAAGATTCATTAAGGTTACGCACTACCCACAGTGGGTAGCAAACATTATATCAGTCCCAACGAAGGATAGGAGAGTAAGAATGCATTTAGATTTCAGGGACCTCAATAAGGCAAGCCTAAAAAATGATTTTCCACTGTCACACATAGATGTTTTAGTCAATAGCACGGCTGGGATCTCCTTTCTTTTGTGGATGGATAAATGGGTTACAATTAGGTCAAGATGACAGTAGAAGACGTGGAAAGACTACTTTCATCACCTTGTGGGGAACCTATTGTTACCCTGTGATGCCGTTTGTATTAAAAATGTGGAGAGTACCTATCAAAGGGCAGTTACTACCTTGCTACATGACCTAGTGCACAAGGAGGCTGAAGTATATATGGACAGCATGATCATAAAAGCCAAGCAGAGGGATGGCCATGTTCAAGCTCTTCAGAACTTCTTCACTAGACATAGGAAATACAATATGCGCTTAATTCCACAGAAATATGAATTTGGAGTCACCGCAGGCAAGATGCTTAGGTACGTCATCAGTCTTTAAGGAAATGGGGTTGATCCTTCAAAAGTTAAGGCAATATAGGAAATACAGCCACCTAAGATAGAGGAGGAGATACGAGGATTTTTTAGACATCTATATTATATTACTCACTTAACATCAAAGTTGACAATGGTGTGTGAGCCTATCATCAAGAAATTGAAGAAAGGAACATAGATTGAATGGAACAAGGAGTGTCAGAGGGCATTGGATAAAATCAAAGAGTACCTATCTAATCCACCAGTTCCAATGCCACCGTAGCAAAGCATTCTTTTAATCTTATACCTCACAATGATAGGCACTGCTATACGGGGCATGCTAGCTAGAAATAAGAGGGATAAGAAAGGGTCATTTACTACATAAGTTAAAAGTTCCTCGAATACGAGATTCGTTATATGACCCTGGAAAAAACTACCCTGGCATTAATGTGGGCAACCAAGAAGCTAAGGCACTACATGCTAACCCATATAGTGCATGTGGTAGCCCCAATGGATCCCATAAGATATTTGCTTTAACAACCTTTTTGAGCAGCAGGGTGGCAAATACGCTGTAATGTTATCAAAGTTTGACTTACATTAGATGCCGTAAAAGTCCTTAAGGGAACGGTTATTTCTGACTTTTAGGAGGATTTACCGACAGAAGACCAACGCGTAGAACATTTTGACTTACCCGATGAATAAAACCTCCAAGTAAAAGAAGAAATATGAATGATGTACTTTGACAGGGCTTCCAATCAGAAAGGATTTGGGGTAGGTATTCTCCTGGTATCACCGGAAGTAGCGCATATTCCTATTTTAGTTAAACTAGCCTTTAAGGTTACTAACAACATGAGGGAATGTGAAACCTGCATCATTAGGTTACAGGCTGCCACAGAGATAAGGGTCAAGAAGTTGTGGGTACACGGAGACTCTAATTTAATAATTAATCAAATATCCTTGATATGGAAGGTAAGAAGCGGAGCCTTGACACCATAATAAGCTTGCTTTGTAGATCTCACCAAGCATTTCAGCCATATTACATACACTTATCCCCAATGAGAAGACAACCAGTTTACAGATGCCCTGGCCAAATTGGCCTTGATAATTAACATCCCTGGGAGTGACCATTTAATGCTGACAACAATGGAAAGGAGCAGCAAACTGGCACACTGCTACACCACCGAAGTGTACAATGCCGACCTCGCTGCCTGGTACTATGACATTTACAATACCTAACCAAGAGGCAATATCCTCAAGTATCTTCCCCAAAAGGCCAACGAGTGTTAAGGTTGTTGGCCTCACAATACTTCGAGGATAAAGGGAGGCCATACAGGAAAATTAACATGGGCATCAACTTACTCTATATAATCTAGGATGAGGCTCGTAGGATCATGAAGGAAGTTCATGGTGGGGAATGTAGACCCTACATAAACGGGAGAATGCTAGCCAAAAAGGTTCAAAAACTTGGGTGTTACTAGTGTACAATAAGGGGGATTGTTATGCATATGTAAGAAGGTGCCATAAGTGCTAGATATATGGTAACTTATAACATCAACCTCCTTTATTTCTCTCGACATTAACCTCTCCATTGCCTTTCCCTATCTAGGGCATCAACATAATTAAAAAAATTACCCCAAAAGGGACCGGGGGCATGAATATGTGCTTGCGGCAATTGAGTACTTACAAAATGGGTAGAGATAACCTCATATATAGGAATTACTTCTAAGCATGTGGCAAAGTTCCTCCTCAACAACATCATCTGTAGGTATAGCATTCATAAGAACTAATAAGTGATCAAGAGAGCCACTTCCAAATGGAAGTCTAAACACTACTTGGAAAGTGTAGAATTCAGCATCATAAGTCATCACCATATCGCCCTCAGGCAAGTCAAGCAATCGAAGCTGCCAACAAAAATGTTCGGAGGATAATTGAAAAAATGGATAATAATTATAAAGACTGGCTTGATAAACTCCCATTTACTCCTTAGGGGTACAGGATGTGAATTCGGACCTCTATAGCAGTAACACTATACTCTGTTGTGTATAGAAGGCAAGCAGTGTTGCCAGTAGAAATAGTAGTACCCTCACTTGGAGTATTAGAATTGGAATGGGCTAAAGCCTGGTATGAAGAATCAGTAATGATAGACAATAAGAGGTTATGAGTATTAGATAATGCCTAGGTTTACAGAGCTAAAATCTTAGGAGCTTTCGATAAGAAAGTTAAACCAAGAGATTTACGGTAGCGTGATTTGGTGTTGAAGGAAATAAGAGCACCAGTAGAGGACCCAAGGGGAAAATTTAGGCTTAACTAGTTAGGATCATACGTCATAAAGACCTTACTACAAGGGTAGCTGTGAAACTTAAGGATATAAATGGAGAGGAATATCCTCAGTATACTAACCTCGATAAATTAAAGAAGTATTATGCCTGAAAGTCCACAGTAGATTGTTAGCTGAATGCATAATAAGTTCACAGGGCCCATTCAATGCCTAAAAAAATAAAAAAGAAGAAGAACTGTAATGAACTATAGAGGCCTAATTTCATATTTTAGATGCATAAGAAGCCTTAACTGGCCCAGCCTAAACAAATAAACAAAAAATTATTTGGACACAAAAAAGCGGGTCCAAGCACAGAGGTATGAAGTAAACGGCTTTATGGTAATTGGAGCAAAAATCAACATCTTTATTACTATCCAAAATTCTGAGTGCATACAACATGAAATAAAAAGTCCTAATGACATTCTGCTATGCAAAAGCACTAAACATTATTAGCAGAACATGTAGGAGGCAAAGCTTAGACTCCTAATCCATCTTTAACTTCTTCTTAACCGGGGGGATGTCTATCCTTTTTGAAGCGAGTCATCTTCTTTCCGACTCCTGATAGAGATTATGTTAGCACAAATTACCTTCTTCGCCTTATCATTACGTTCGGTCATCCATGCCAGATACTGCTCGGGGACATGTAAAGAGGGTGGCACAGATGACACTGATATGGCCGCAAGCATACGGTGGCATTGTAGCAAATCAAGGTCGATCTCGCAGAGACTAGATTGATCTATCAGGCTATATTCCTTCAAGATATGCCAAGCGAATCCAAGTTTGAGATTGAAATGTTAATAATAAACTATATAATGTAATGGACAAAAATCAAGGAATTAAACAAATCAAGCAATTTCCTAATCCAAAAAGTCAAATAGACACTTTTCCTCTAATGGTTGTTTTAAAACCGATAATCGAAGTTTCCCAACCCTCTTTCAAGGCGGACTGAAATACCTAAATCTAACCAATTACCATTTCTCAAGGGCTCTCGATTCGTTTATGTTCATTAAGCATGCGATTATCAAATCAATGGTTTCTCAATTGGTGTGACTTTCTCAAGACTCCACACAATCAAGTCAAATCCGAGGATTCCGGTGTTAGGTTTCACCTCTTAGCTCATTACCCAACACCCACAACATGCAAGAAAATGGTCAAGTTTCTCACAAGATAATAGGCATCTAAGATTCGATAAAACAATCCAACAAATTCAAAAGTACCAAAGTTAACAATGTAAGAATTGGGAAATAAACTAGAATTTTCATAAATCCAAGATCAAAACTACAAATCTAAATCAAAATTACAAAATAGGAATTCTAAAATAAGGGGTGAAAAGAAATGAAGAGAGAAGAATTGCTCACCCAAAAATCGCACTTGAATCTATTGATTGCAAACCCGACATGAAATCCTTGTAAGATCTCACTTCGATCCTCTTTCTCTCCCTTTATCTAATCTAAACTAATCTCTAATGATGGATGAGGTGATAGGTGATGGAATGGGATGTTGAATTTCTTCTTTCAGCTAAAAAACAGCCCTTTTAAATAGCAAGTGGAGCATCCTCAGCTGCATAATGAAGGAAGATGAAGAGATTAGTAGTTACAGGCTCACCATGGGTATGGCAGCCACCGCTATTAGACCGTGGTGCTTGTTGGACCAAAAATTTTCTACTCTTCTCTTACTCCATGGGCATAGCAACGCAAGGTATCCATGGGAGGTCAACATACACTCAAATGAGGGTCAAATGTCGGGCACAATGGCCCAAATTGCTGCAAAATGCATCAAACAACCATATCTAAACATAAATCGAGAATAGGAGTATAACTGATAACTTGAAGCACATAATTCTCTTAAAAATATAGCAAAATAACCCCAAAATAATATGCAGTTTTAGCACTTATTAGACACCACAATAATGAGAAGGTCAAGCCAATAGTTCTTCCTGGACTTGACACGAGAATAATCACTCTTGCAAACTTTAGGGACACAACAATCCATTGCAAGGATGCACTGTTGACGATCACATTACCCCATTGGTCAAGCTAGAAAGTAATAGGTTCCCTTAAACAAATCAAGAAGCTAGACATAGGGAAATATCTTCCCATTAGAAACAGAGTTTCTTATGCGCCACTAACGAACCAGCCAATGGAAGCGAGGATGTTTTTCCAGGAAGCAGATCCAGTAGCCTTAGACTGATCCTTATATAGTCTCCTTCTTCGGCAAAATTAGGGGGTAAGATATGTATCTATATTTGTAGGGATCGTTATCAACCTCAGATGCTCCAGTAGCAATATCTGCACGCCAACACAAAAAAAAAAAGAAAAAATTAGCAGGGTCTAAATACCAACTGGTATCACACTAAAAGATAGCCAAAAAAAAAAAGAAAGAAAAAAAGCAAAAAGAGAAACTAAAAAACCAGCTGATTTTCAGGCTGTAGAGGGTACCTGCTATAGTAGTGGGCTGCCAGAGAAAAACTAATCTGGATGATGATGGAATCCATCCATACATAAGATAGTCTCAGCAGCAACGAGGGGCATAGGAGTCCGGTCATGATGAATCTCCTCAATCACATCGAGTAAAGCTACAAAACCCCTATTCAAAGTACCACCTACGGATAAGAAAGCACTAAGAAGATATAAGATGGCAGCCTTATGCCTGAAACCATTATTAACAGCCCTGCCATTCTTGTAAACATAAGAAATTAGGGCAACAAAGTCTACTTTACCCCCCAACAATATAGTGGTCACACTCTCAGCATCTAAATCCAAGGAGTGATGATACAGAGCAGAAATGTCATTACTAGAGGTGGTCGGTGAGGTAGGAGGTTAATAAGGAGGAAAGCCAAGAAAGCACTACATTCCTCCACTAATACGAAAACTTCACAATTTCCAAAGCAGAAGACATGGACTTCGGAATCCCAGAAGGTGAAACAGCTCTAAGAAGGTGTCAGAAAAATTTAACTTAATGCAAGCTAAGAAGACTGCCTAGATGAGAGCTCTTAAGGTCTTGCTCCAAAATCAAAGGAGAGGAGTCAAGAATTCAACTCTTTCATTTCAGCTATTTTTTCAAAAATTCTTACTCTGAATTGATGAAAATTCGAAGAGCAAGAGGTCCTATTTTATAGTAACAGCAGTGTTACTCAATTCTAAATAGGCCTTGGTACTGGCTGGCTTCTCGACTATGCTAAGGGATGTCGATTTCAATTTTAGGTCAACGGAACAAATTAAGCAAACTAGGCAGTGGGGTCTGCCCAGTAAAGACCATTAGTCGCCACCCTGGGCCATTACTGGGCCATTGTCGTTTCCTTTTTTTTTTTTTGGTTTCATTTATTCCAAGCTTAGCTCATAAATTTCAGTTGGTTGTAAAATGGTTATTATTCAATAATATCTTAGATTATTACTTAGGACCACATTTCCCTTTAGTTGCTTACTATGCCCTTTCTTTTCCGAGTATTTTATTCTTGGGGGGAGTGAGGCCTAATGTGTATTAGAGTTAGTGCGAACATGCATAAAATTTCTTACGTTAGCATTACATAAAAAGTGAAATAAAATTACAAGGTTATGTTCAAAAGCATCATACATAGACTTGACAAACTTCTCTTACTGATTATCTGGGAACCCACTACTACTTCCACTAAAAAGGTAGTCAGCATAGCCCGAAGCATATCCAGAATCAACCAAAGCATGACTAGTACCTATATCAGCATAAGAGTTTCCCCTAGGAGCCTAAGAATGGTGTGGAAGATCATTATGCATCACCCCAGATGAGGAATCACCATATAAAATGTGAGACACATAAGGATCCCCTAGCAAAGTAGACAAGGCATAAGGATCCACATGATTGTAAATCTGAAGTAGCTCCACCTCCAACAGTGACTCTAGATAAGGGCCCCCACCTCAAGCACAGGAAGACTCAGGAGCATCTTGAGCCTTGGCAAAAGAACATCTTCTAGATTGAGAAGTATGGGACCTTCATAGCTGAACATATTCTTCATGACCTTGCAATATAGATGAAGAAGAATTGATGGTATTGAATTAGAGAGTACACAACCACAAGAGGGGGAGTGAATTGTGGTATCTGATTTTCGCAAGTTACTGACAAACAGTCTTAGACCCTGTTCTCACAGGTTATTTCTGAGATAAGCAGAAGCGAAAATCCAACAAAATTGAATGCGAAAATAATGGACACAGGATTTTTACGTGGAAAACACCTCTAGCCCAACTGAGGTTAAAAACCACGACCTACCTCGTGTAGGATTTAAACACTTCACTAAACGGGCTAATCACGTTACAATAGTAACACACCTTGTTACAACTTGTAACACACGTAACCTGTCTTCCCTAAGACAAGTTACCCCACGTCCAAAATCCCCTTGATTTGGACACACACTCTACTCACTCTTGTGAAAGAAGAATGTAAAGAAAAAAACACCCTATTACAATGCTTCTCAACTAAGCTAATATAGGGTACAATGAAGTCCTAGTATGCCAACTTTGAAAGCTCAATTAATTCACTCACAAGGCTCGGTTTTCTTTTCAAACGTTTTAGCTCATGAACTCAGATTTTTTCTCTCTGAAAACCGATGTGTCCAAGATTGTAAGAAGCCGCCTTTTATAGTGCTTGGAACACAATTCATCAAATTTTTGGAAACTAAAAAATCTAAAGAATATAGAATCCTTTACCTACAAGGGATGGAAAAACTATTTCTGAAATTTTTGGAAACTAAAATCCTAGAGAAAATAGAATTCTTTAGCTACAAGGGGTAAGGTGACATGAGCTGAAAACACTTCCTGAACCGCGTGCATAAGGCGGTGTTCTTCAGCAGCTAGCCCATGTTTTTCTCAACTACCTTATCCACTTGCCAAAAATTGGATATTCTTTTTATTCAAAAAGATTTTGCAAATCCCTTAAGATTTTTGATAACCGTTTTTTAGGTTAAAGAATAAGATACTCCATAGAAAAATCTTTCTTGTAAATCTTTGAAGAAGCTGCTCAAAATCCAAAAGATAAAAATCGTGCAAAGCATTTTTTCGCAGCTTATTTTGGAAACACCCTGATTGCCCTGTTTCCAGGGTTTTCTTAAGGGTGATCCGAAATATTTTCTGAAAAGCAAAACCGTTTCCAGTGAGTGGTAAATTAAAACTTTCTAATTGGCATATTAACAAGAGTCTAAAAATATAAAACCAAATCAAATCAAGACATCTTGTTGTAACCACTAGTCATCTTGTAGAACGACTTTGCTGCAAACACTTCACAGAATATGCTTCAAACACCGCACGGAACCTGTTTGTCACAGCTGCACATATCTTATGTTTCAAACACTTCTCAGGATATGCTTCAAAACACCTCACAGAACCTGTTCCTCACTGGTGTTCTTACATTGCTGACTTGAGTACCTGTTCTTGATAAACCATTAGTCAAGCAGTTTTAATACATTGAGAGCAGCAGTAAGGTCCTGTTTGGAAAGCCTGTTTGGAGCAACAACAACAACACTTGGATTTGTTATCATCAAAACTTTATACATTCTAACAAATTCCCCCTTTTTGATGATGACAAACCAAGTGACCATATTGACTTTCAAGGGCAATTTAAGTGATTTGTACCAATTATTCAAATTCACATGAAGCAGTTAGTATCGAAAAGATTGTAAGAAAATTAACTTGTCCATGGCAGAACTAAAACAATATTGGTCAACCTATCTTCCCCCTTTTGGCATCATTAAAAAGTAGGGGCGAACAGTCAAACAGAGGGTGTTTGCTATCACCACCACTTGGGTAATGGAGGAAAGTCAACAGGCGATACACTCAAGTGTTTTGGTACGGTAATGAGATTGGCCATCCTAGTCACACACAAGCAATTCACAACAAAAAGCAAGCAAGGCAAAGCCAATCAAAAAACAAGATATCCTGTCATTCATCAAAAGAGTGCAACAGAGTACAAACTGATTCATCAAGAGAAGTGAGAACAGGCTATGAGAACAACAGATGGGAACAGCTCATGAGGGGTGTTTAAGGAGCAGAAGGAGAAAATTTTGCTGAAAGTGAAGAGAGAAGGGCGAGAGATCTGCATGGCATTTTGCATTTAGAGCTTTTTCCTCGTCCAGGGCAGCCTTTACAGCGTTAAGCTCAGTACTGAGGCGAGAGTTTTCTTCCAAAGCAGCCTCAAGCTTGGTTGAGGAACTGCCAGGAACAGGAGGACAGGGTGTTCTGGTCCCCTGTTCTGAGGCAGACCCTTCAATCAAAGCATACCCACACCCCATAAGGGTGTTACTCCCGATCTCATCAATGAACTGAGCGCCCACCTTCTTCTGCAGTGTCACCCCAAAGTGCTCAAACACACTAGTCAGAAAGAAGCCGTATCCCAGATCATGTTCCCTAGTGGTGTTTGCAATTCTTGCAATATGTCGAATCATTATGGCAGGAAGGTTAATTTACACTTCCGTGTCCATCAGATCCATCAAACACTGATCCATGGCATCAGCAAGATTGCGAGCCTGGCCTCTGGGGATGACATTCTTGATGATAAACCAAAATAGCAATTGATGGAGCGATGTCATGTCCCCTTTCTTCACAGGCTTGGGTGTTTGCAGGCTTGGTTGCTGGCTAAATTTCTGGGCGAGTTCCAGCAGCCTGGCTGTCCCTAGAATAGTCTTGTCTTCCCTCACATATATATCAAAGCCTGTGGAGGTAATCCCCAGAATGTCCCCTAATATCTTCGCATCAAAGCGAAGCTACTTCCCATTAATAATACTTATCACCACTCCTTCGGTGACAGTGCAGTTGGCATAGAACTCTGCCAACTTATGTACAGAACACCCCAACTGGGTGTTTGTAAACAACTCATACCACCCCTGTGCATGCAGCGTGTGCAGAAACACCCCCAGACCCTGTTTCTCAAAATACTTGACCTTTATAATTTTGCCCCTGACAACCCGTCTCTGAATCAATTGGGTCAGTTTGGCTGAGATTGCAGACGGGGTAGATTTCTTGGCTCGTTTAGGTTGGGGCTCAGTAGGAGGGTCTTGGGTGGAGGCATGTTTGAGGGAGGCTTTTCTCTTGGGAGTTTTGAGGGGTGATGGTTTTGGTATAGGAAGAGGCTTATCCTCTGAGGACTCTGAGAACACGGGCGTGCCCTGTTTGAAGGCAGTGTTCTCAGTGTCGCTATCTGATGAAGGCTCAGAGGAGGAATCAATCTCCTCAACAACAAGGGCTGACTGTTTGGCAGGACGAGGAGTGGAGTGAAAAGCTATTCGGGCTGATTTTCTTGTGGGTATGTTTGTGGGTTTGGCCGAAGAGGGAATTTGTGGTTTTGGTTTGACAGGGGGTTCACTTTTTGAGGGCGCTTCAGTCTGGCCGCTTTTAGGCCTTGATGGTGGTCGTGTTCTTGGTACTCTAGCACGCCTAGCCACAATTTTGTACCTTTTGCGTTTCTCACCGGTTTGTGTTACCGGTGTGGCTTGTGCAGGCTTAACAGGAGACTCCTCCATTTGACCACTACTTCCCCCTTCTTCTTTTGACAAATCCTCCCCTAGGTCATCCCTAAAAACTTCAGGCCCTGTTTCTGACCCTGTTTCCTGCTCAGGAAACAGCCCAAACGAATTGATGTCATCTAACCCATGGTCCAACAGAAAGAGTTCATCTAAAGCCCCAATTTCTCTTTCAGATGCCCCAACAAGTTCTTGGGGTTGACATGCACCCGTTTCACCAAACAAAATCAATTCCCACCCAAATTTGTACGGGATGTCTTCCAATTTCAAATTCACTGTTCTAAGGTCGATAGTTTTCAAAAACCCAAAAGGTTTATAGGTAATGGGTCGAGGAGGTTCAGTATTTTTACCTTCCATGAGGCCCGTCAGAAATTGTGTACGTGCAAACAGGGCTGTGGCTGTTTGCAAGGCTGTACCCTGTGTCTGGTTGCCCTGGGTCAAGGTCGAGGAGCTCTCGAAGCTAATGGGGAACGCCATTTTTCAGAGGAAGGAGAGAGATTAGGGTTTCTTGAACAGAGTTTCAAAGCAAGAGAGTTTCGGTGGAGGTGAGAGATTGAGCAAGAGCTTTAAAGGGAGAGAGAGACGTGCAAAATCTTTAAAAGATTTTGCCCGTTTTTGCAACGGACTTTAGCATTTATTGCGCACGCCTCGGGAAGAGATTAGCAGTTTTCAATTTGTTGCACACATTTGACAAACAAGAGGCGTACCTGTTCCTGATGCTTGTTCTTGAGGTTACTTGCTCGGTAACATTGGACAATAAGGGCAATCTCATTAGACCTCAACGAGTGTCAGCAAGTTGCAAACCTCACATATGCTAAACATAGCACACAAGTTGATTGCAAACAAAAATTTAACATGTTGTACCTGTCACTTTTAAATTTTGCAAACAGGGAGAGAGAACAGGTTGGTCAGGTTGTTCTAATTAAGCCTAGTTCGAGTCTATTCCTTTCAAATTGTTCTCTACTCAATGCCTTTGTGAATATATCAGCAATTTGATTTTCAGTGGCACAAAAATTCATTGAGATCACTCCCTTTTCAACATTGTCTCTCAAGAAATGATGACGAATGTCAATATGTTTTGTTCTTTTGTGTTGACATGGATTTTTGGCAATGTTAATTGCACTTGTATTGTCACAATAAATAGGAATGCATCCTATGTCAACACAAAAGTCCTTGAGTTGTTGTCTTATCCATAGTAACTGAGCACAACAAGATGCAGCTGCCACATACTCAGCTTCTGCTGTGGACAAGGCAACAGAGAGTTGTTTCTTGGTTTCCCAAGATACCCAACAAGGTCCAAGAAAGTGAGCCATACCTGAGGTGCTTTTCCTATCAACCAAGAAATCTGCGTAATCAGCATCAGCATACCCAACAAGATCAAAGTTGCAACCTTTAGGATACCATAAGGCTAGATCAGGTGTATGTCTTAAGTACCTAAAAATCCTTTTAACAGCCTTTAGATGAGTTTCTTTAGGGTTTGACTGAAAACGTGCACATAGACCAACACTAAAAACAATGTCAGGTCTACTAGCAGTTAGATATAAGAGTGACCCTATCATGCCCCTATAGGATTTCTCCTCAACTGAGGGACTACCATCATCCATTACCAACCTAGTTGAAGGAGAGATGGGAGTATCAATGGGCTTGGCTGACTCCATCCCAAAACGCTTAAGTAATTCCTTAATATACTTTTGTTGATGGATCATGGTGCCGTTTGAAGTTTGCTTGATTTGCAAGCCTAAAAAGAAATTAAGCTCACCCATCATGCTCATTTCAAACTCACTCCTCATCATTTTTGAAAATTCATTGCACAATCATGATGAGTTGCACCAAATATGATGTCATCGACATATACTTGGACAATCAACAAATGTTCCCCCTTAGATTTTAGAAACAAGGTATTGTCTACCTTGCCTCTTGTAAAATTATTTTCCAATAAAAAGCTTGACAACCGCTCATACCAAGCTCTAGGAGCTTGTTTTAAACCATAAAGTGCCTTGTCAAGTTTGAAAACATGGTTAGGAAATTCATCACTTTCAAAACCGGGGGGTTGTTTGACATACACTTCCTCTTTAAGGTACCCATTTAGAAACGCACTTTTAACATCCATTTGATATAACTTGATCTCCATGTGGGCTGCAAAAGCTATCAAGATTCGAATGGCTTCCATCCTTGCAACAGGTGCAAAAGTCTCTTCATAATCAATTCCCTCTTCTTGGTTGTAGCCTTGAACCACCAGCCGGGCCTTGTTCCTAGTGACTGTTCCGCACTCATCTAGCTTGTTACGGAACACCCACTTGGTTCCAATGATTGTTCTATCCTCTGGCCGTGGCACAAGGTGCCATACCTTGTTTCTTTCGAACTGATGGAGTTCTTCTTGCATGGCTGTGACCCAATCTGAATCTGCAAGAGCTTCATTAATGTTCTTAGGCTCAATTTTTGAGAGAAAAGCATAGAAAGCACAGAAATTTTTAAGCCTAGATCTAGTTTGAACTCCTGCATTAATATCAGACAAAATTTGATCAAGAGGATGTGAACTTTGGTATTTCCATGATCGTGGTGAAAGTGGGTTCACAGATATGCTCTCCATCCTAGCTGGAATACTTGGCGAAACAAGTTCAGGTCCTGTTCCCAAGCCTGTTTGGGAGCCTGTTCCTGAAATTATCTCAGAAGGGTTCGGCTGATGTTGTCCCGAACAGGGTTCCACCCTGTTTCCCCCTGTTTGGTTCACACCCTGCCTACCTTCCTGAAGAACAGCTTCAGGCCTTGATCTCTCAGGTTGATCCTTACCTGGTTCATCTTGAAGCAGCATGTCTTTTTTAACAAGACCTAGTTCGAGGTCTTCCTCCTGTGCATCATTCTCACTTAGAGAGTTAGTTTCATCAAAAAGCACATGCACACTTTCTTCAACACACAAGGTTCTCTTATTAAACACTTTGTATGCCTTACTATGTGAGGAGTAACCAAGGAATATTGCCTCGTCACTCCTTGGATCAAATTTCCCTAAGGCATCCTTTCCATTATTATGCACAAAACATTTATACCCAAAAACTCTCAAATACAAAATATTTGGTTTTCTTCGTTTGAGGATCTCATAAGGAGTTTTGTTAAGAACAGGTCTAATCATGCATCTATTTATAATGTAACATGATGTGTTTAAAGCTTCAGCCCAAAAATTTCTAGAAAGACCACTAGCAACAAGCATTGTTCTAGTCATGTCCTCTAGAGTACGATTTTTGCGCTCTACCACCCCGTTCTGTTGGGGTGTTCTTGGGGCTGAAAAATTGTGATCAACACCATGCTCATTACAATAGTCAATAAAGCTCGAATTTTCAAATTCTGTACCATGGTTAGACCTTATGCATACCAAAGAGTGTCCTACCCTCTTTTCAGTCTTTTTAATGAAAGCAAGAAATTTTTCAAAAGTTTCATCTTTAGAAGCCAAAAACAAAGTCCAAGTGAAACGAGAGTAGTCATCCACTATCACAAGCACATACCTCTTGCCACCTCGGCTCATGATCCTCATTGGACCACATAGATCCATATGTATTAATTCAAGGGGTCGAGTAGTGCTTATACACTTTTTAGACTTAAATGAATTTTTGACTTGTTTGCCTTTGGCACATGCATCACATACCTTGTCATCATTGAATTTGATGGAAGGTAAGCCAACTACTAAATCTTTGGTTACAAGTTTGTTCAAAAGAGAGTGGCTTGCATGACCTAGTCTTTTGTGCCAAAGCATAACATCATCTTCTAAGGCACTCAAACAAGTCAAATTATTTTGGGGAAGAGTAGAAATACACACTTTATAAACATTTTTATGTCGCTTCCCTCTCAACACAACATCTCCTGTGTTCATGTTTACAACCAAGCAACGTGTTGGGGAGAACACTACTAGGTTGTCTTTGTCACACAGTTGGGACACACTTTGCAAGTTGTGTTTTAAACCATCCACAAAATAAACATTGTCAATTGAATGGGAGAGTGACTCACCTATCTTACCTATACCGACAATTGTCCCAGATTTGCCGTTTTCAAATGCTACACTCCCTCCTTCTGATGCTGTAAGTGAGAGAAAATTGGATTTTTCACCAGTCATATGCCTCGAATACCCACTATCAACATACCACAGCTGCCTGTTCCCTGCACTGTTTGCTGGGTTGTTTGCTGGGTTGTTCTCTCTCACTTCAGCCTGCAAAACAAATCAAGGGTTAGTTTTGGGAACCCAAATCCACTTGGGTCCCATTCCTTTAGACGTGTAAATCTCATCTTTCCTAACCCACATTTGTTTTACATGCACTGAGTTCTTTTTAATGGCATACTTTCTTATAGGACAAGCATATCGATAATGCCCCGTTTTACCACAATGAAAACAAACAATATTTTCAGGTAATCCCACATATTTGTTATTCACTGGGTAGGTCATCTTAGGCACAAAACCTAGTCCTCTTCTATTTTGACTATGATGAGTGTTTAACCATTCCAACGCCCTTGAGGACCTGTTCCAGAGCTTGTTTGCGGCAAGGTCCGATTCTAAGTGTTTTATTTTTTCAAGCAAGTTTCTGTTTTCTTCCAGCAAAGACTCGACCTTACCTTTTAAATCAAGAGATTCTTTTTCTAGCTCAGTCAGTTTAGTGGAACAAGTCTCTTCTTTCATGAGTAGAGTTTCTTTAAGCACATTGATGTTTTCATGCAAGGCAAGAGTCTCTTTGTCAACTTCAAGCTTTTCTAATTTAAGGGTTTCATTTTCAAGTTCTAAATCTTGAACATCCCCTTTTAATTCAGCACATATATCCATTATATTGTACACTAATTTCTCAAGAGTTGATTTATTTAGACCACGTACTTTGTTCTTGAATTGAGTCAGACTATCCATTGACCCATCATCTGAATCAGTGTCACTCCTTGCCATGAGTGCTACATCAGCTTCCCCAGCTTCAGACCCTTCCTTATCCTCACTTGAATCTCCCCATGCCGCGAGCATAGCTTTTGAGAACCTTTTCGCTGAGCTGCTTACACCCTGTTTCCTCCCCTGTTTTCTGGGTGTTCGGGTTCTTGTTCTTCCTTGTGCAGTGGGCAGTTTCTCACAATGTGGTCCAGCTTACCACACTTGAAACACCCAGTGAACTGTTCCCGAGGGGTGTTCCTGGCTTTACCGAAGTCCTTCCTTTTGATGTTTTCTTTGACTTTCTTGAAGAACTTCTTAAATTTTTGAGTCATCATGGCAATCTCTTCCTCCTCAGAATCAGAATCATCTTCTAAGGCCTTTAGTGCAAGACCTCGTTCTCTCTTTGTCTCATCTTTCTGTTGAGAATATTTCCTAAGTTCATATGTTTGGAGGTTGCCAATCAGCTCATCTAGGGTGATCTTGTTCATGTCCTTAGCTTCTTGGATGGCCGTTACTTTCGCTTCCCAAGAATGAGGTAAAATTCTTAGGATCTTCCTTACCAATTCTTCGATGGTGAAGGATTTTTCCAAGGATTTCAACTCATTCGTTATGTGAGTGAAGCGAGTGTACATGTCCATCACACTTTCCCGATCACCCATCTCGAACAGCTCATACTTTCTCATAAGCAATTCAATCCGAGATTGCTTTACTTGATTGGTCCCTTCGTGACCTACTTGCAAAGCATCCCAGATTTCTTTGGCCGACTCACATTCAGATATGCGAGTATATTCATCAGGACCTAGGCCAAAATATAGGAGTTTCTTGGCCTTGGGATTCTTCTCCATCATCTTGTAATCTTCAGCATTGAACTCCTTAGGCTCCTTGGGGATTGACTTTCCATCTTCAATTGTTTTCTTAGGGATGAGTGGTCCATGCTTGATGAGCATCCACAACTCATATTCCTCGGCTTGGATGTAGTTTTCCACCCTATTCTTCCACCAACTATAGTGTTGGCCATTAAAGTATGGTGGACGAGTTATGGATTGACCTTCAAGCATGCCTTGTGGAGTACTCATCTTCAAGGATCTCTCAAAGGTGTTAGCTTTTCAAAGGAGAACCTACTCTGATACCACTTATTGAATTAGAGAGTACACAACCACAAGAGGGGGGTGAATTGTGGTGTCTGATTTTCGCAAGTTGCTGACAAACAGTCTTAGACCCTGTTCTCACAGGTTGTTTCTCAGATAAGCAGAAGCGAAAATCCAATAAAATTGAATGCGGAAATAATGGCCACAGGATTTTTACGTGGAAAACACCTCTAGCTCAACTGAGGTTAAAAACCACGACCTACCTCGTGTAGGATTTAAACACTTCACTAAACGGGCTAATCACGTTACAATAGTAACACACCTTGTTACAACTTATAACACACGTAACCTGTCTTCCCTAAGACAAGTTACCCCACGTCCAAAATCCCCTTGATTTGGACACACACTCTACTCACTCTTGTGAAAGAAGAATGTAAAGAAAAAACACCCTATTACAATGCTTCTCAACTAAGCTAATATAGGGTACAATGAAGTCCTAGTATACCAACTTTGAAAGCTCAATTAATTCACTCACAAGGCTCGGTTTTCTTTTCAAACATTTTAGCTCATGAACTCAGATTTTTTCCCTCTGAAAACCGATGTGTCCAAGATTGTAAGAAGCCGCCTTTTATAGTGCTTGGAACACAATTCATCAAATTTTTAAAAACTAAAAAATCTGAAGAATATAGAATCCTTTACCTATAAGGGATGGAAAAACTATTTCTGAAATTTTTGGAAACTAAAATCCTAGAGAAAATAGAATCCTTTAGCTACAAAGGGTAAGGTGACATGAGCTGAAAACACTTCCTGAACCGCGTGCATAAGGTGGTGTTCTTCAGCAGCTAGCCCATGTTTTTCTCAACTACCTTATCCACTTGCCAAAAATTGGATATTCTTTTTATTCAAAAAGATTTTGCAAATCCCTTAAGATTTTTGATAGCCGTTTTTTAGGGTAAAGAATAAGATACGCCATAAAAAAATCTTTCTTGCAAATCTTTGAAGAAGCTGCTCAAAATCCAAAAGATAAAAATCGTGCAAAGCAGTTTTTCGCAGCTTATTCTGGAAACACCCTGATCGCCCTGTTTCCAGGGTTGTTCTGAAGGGTGATCCGAAATATTTTTCGAAAAGCAAAATCGTTTCCAGTGAGTGGTAAATTAAAACTTTCTAATTGGCATATTAACATGAGTCTAAAAATATAAAACCAAATCAAATCAAGACATCTTGTTGTAACCACTAGTCATCTTGTAGAGCGACTTTGCTGCAAACACTTCAGAGAATATGCTTCAAACACCGCACGGAACCTGTTTGTCACAGCTGCACATATCTTATGTTTCAAGCACTTATCAGGATATGCTTCAAAATACCTCACAGAACCTGTTCCTCACAGGTGTTCTTACATTGCTGACTTGAGTGCCTGTTCTTGATAAACCATTAGTCAAGAAATTTTAATATATTGAGAACAGCAGTAAGGTCCTGTTTGGAAAGCTTGTTTGGAGCAACAACAACAACACTTGGATTTGTTATCATTAAAACTTTATACATTCTAACAGATGGAATAATTAACTAGGAAAGATGAAATATAATGTCAGTTCAAGGAGAAAATCTCACCTCATCAGCCTGGGGATGGTGATGGGAAAACAAGTTCACAAACACCCTCCACAAGGAATGAAAGTGGCATACTATTAGCCCCCATTGTTGGTGGTTGAATTAAAGGGAGAAGGAAGAGTTAAAAGGGTCATTGACCAACTTAAAAATAACGTAAGCAACATACTTACCCAATAAAAGTAAGAGGAAACAGGAGTTCTAGGCATTCCGATCTAAGGACTAATGGAATCGCTACATAAGTAGCCTATCCCCCTTCTCTAGACAGCTCGATGTTTAAGCTTCAAATAGAAGCTTCAGCAGCCGTTGCCTACAAATCAGAGATTTTAGATGTCAACAATAAGACAAATGCATAAGATCAAAAAGTACACATACTAAGTGGGTCACAAGGCATCAAAGATAAGCCCCATGCTCGCCTTGATGGTCAAAGATAAGCCCCATACTCTCCTTCATCTTTGCCACGTCCTCAAGGGAAAATTCCTTCACATACCACATAAACCAAGGAGGGTCTTAAGGAACGAACTGGGGTCATCGACTATAAAATTAGGGAGCAACTTGCTCACCCAAATACCAGACAACGCCAAAATGTCCTTCCATAAGGATCTTACGCTGGGTACAAAACTGAGCAACTTCAACTTTTAGAGGAAAAACACGGTTCCTCCATGGGTGAAATTTGACCTACCAAAAAGAGAAAATTCAGTCGAAGGAAAACTCTTCACTAAATCATTTTACAAAATAAAAAGGACTTAACCATTCTCAGAGCATTAATAGCAGCGCAGAAACACTGAAGATCTCCTGGCTCGAACTGCTTCCTGATTGGGCTTTCCTTCATCCACTAAACCATGGGTGAAAAATTTGTAACGCCCTAAATGTACATAATTTACTATTTACATTGCCATTAATTAACATTATTAATCAGTAAAATAATTGGGGCGTTACCGCCGTCGAGAAAAGACAAGACTTTGCTGTAAATAATAAATATAGTAATGCTAAACAACGTTTACCATCACAAGGCATTCACACAATCACATCCCATTAAACCATATATAATCAGTTCTAACATCAAACTAATCAACTATTCCAAGGTTTACACCAAAATATAGTAACTCTCGTAAAGTATACAGTTTCAACATCAAAATATTTTACAATACAATGCTAAAAACATTTCAGCACTAAGACACCAGTATTCCATTTAGACATTTCTGCTCCCTTATCTTCTTCAGTCAGCCAGCCAGCCAAAGGGCGATTCACTGAGCATTTCCCTAAAACAAAATATGAACACATTTTGAATTGTGAGCCCAAGCTCAGTACGTGCATTTCTGTATTGTGAAATGCTCATGGAAAAGCTGGTTGGGCCCGCATTGCAATTCATTTTAATTAAAAATAGGAAATGAGATGAATATAAAACTGCATTGTCAATTATTATCTGATAGTAAACCTCTGGTAACGATTACGATCTGAGGATAAGCGTACACCTACCAAGCTGATCGGTGGACCTAGCCTAAAGCCGCGAGGTTAACTGAAGCATAATATCCTATAACTGATAACTGATGGGGTCACTAATTATGTGACAAATCACTAATTAAAGTAATTCATTGACGTACTTACCAAAAGAATATAATTTTGATAAATACATGCTGATTTCTAAAGATACAGATAATGAACGTACCTAGTACTTTTAATGAAATTCATTGAAATGGGATTATGCACAAAAGGGAAGGAAACGATAGATTAGGCCTTGATTCTATGCAAAAATATTGTTTTAGGACCATATAGTTAGCAATTGTATTTATTTCATAGCCAATATTTCAGCAAAGGCAAAGTAGGAGCATAACAAAGGCTTAGAAAAAATGACTCATAACTTAATCTTCCGATCTCCATTTAGACCCAATAACCCAATATTGAAAGCTTAACATGTCCCAAAAAATTTTCATTTAGAATAGCAGTCATGATTCCCACCATAGAGTTCCCAAAATGGTGCTAGAACATAAGTATACCAGTTTTGGTCTAATCTGTGCAGTTCTAGAAAACGGCCATAACGTTGTCCTCTGAACTCGAATTAAGGAAATTCAAAAGGCATTTAAAAGATAACACACTGATATATCTACCCACCAGAAATCACAATTTTTGGATGGGATAATCATTACCAGTCTATTGGTAAATTTTCCCCTATTTTCTGCCATTTCCAAGCCTCCACTGTCCTAGCTCTCTCTTCTCTTTTTACACAAACCCTCATCTAAAATCAATCCCTAAATTCATGTAACAAAGCCTTTGTCCTCCCATCATCATGCAGAAGCATCATACTCAATTTCACTTCATAATCATACACATCAAAGAATCATTTTTCAATCAAATATACACAAATAACATTCTTGATATTAAAGGAAACTAAACCTTGCATACGCATTAAAACCCTAACTTTTGGCCAACTTAGAGATGCCCTTATCTCCTCCAAAACCATCCAAAACTACAACAACTCCATCATAGTCATTAATAATGCTAAAGATCACCAAGTCAGATACAAATCAATCCACAAACATGGTTTTAACTTAAGCTTGCATGAATATGATCAACCTCAACCCTTACTTACTATCCAGCTTGTCCAACAATTAAAACATCTAGAATAACACCTAAAATATCTCTTATTCTTATCAAAACATCATGATCAATAATCAAAACAATAAAACAAGAACCAAAACTAAGATGAAAATCAAAACCAACAAGATAATGATTAGGGTTTACTCACTTTGATGCTTGGAAGCAAGAGGTGTATGTGGTGTGAGGTGTGGGAGATGGTTGGTGGTGGTTATAGTGGGCGAAGGCAGCCTTTGGCTGGCTGGAATAGTAGTAAATAGTAGCAACTAGCAGGGGGCTAGCCGTGGGGTTGAGAGAGAAAAGAGGAAGATGGATGTGTGTGTGTGTTTACTTAGTTAGAAACGAATAGAAAATTCACTTGGCTAATTTTATTCACCCATAAAGTGGCTTTTTGCTAACCATGGTTAGATTTAAATGATGGTAATTAGTTAGGTTAGTCAAGCAAGCTTGTTGGGTTATGATTGACTTGTACAGTTTGGGGCCCGGGAAGGAAAGTAAACTGTATGCGATAAAATTTTTGTAGCTCGAAATTAAATTTTTGTGAGGTTATAAAAATAATAGTATTAATAATAATAATAATAATAATAATAATAATAACAACAACAACAATAATAATAATAATGAATTCTTGAATTATAATTATGGAGGCCTACTATCGATTTCTCTGAAATTTTACGATAACAAGAAGCCTAATTGCAAAGCGAAGACCCAAATGATGTATATTATTATTATTATTATTATTATTATTATTATTATTATTATTAGTATTATTATTATTATTATTATTATTATTATTTCTTTTTTTCCCACCGAAATGATTAAATGCGATAAATGAACATGAGAAAATCTTCAACATGAAGTAATTAAATAAATAAACATGATTTAGCGTTGGGCCATTACAGCCTTCCCCCTTAAAGAGTTTCGCCTTCAAAACTTATGAACTTTACCATGTAATGTAAGATTAGCTCAAATAAGTGTAGGTACTTGGCTTTCATCTCTTCTTCGGTCTCCCAAGTGGCTTCTTCGGAGGTATGGTTTATCCAAAGCACCTTGACTAGAGGTATCTGTTTGTTGCGCAGCTGCTTAATCCTGCGATCTAGTATTTAGACTGGACACTTCTCATATACTAGATCTTCAGTGATTTCAGTAGGTTCAGATTCAATGGTGTTGTCTGGATCCGGAATATACTTCCGGTGCTGAGAGATGTAGAACACGTTATGCACATGTTCAAGTTCTACTTGTAGATCTGGACGATATGCTACGGGATTTAACTTTTCAATGATTTCATAAGGTCTAATATATCTTGGACTCAATTTGCCTCGTACTCCGAATCTTTTGATACCCTTAGTTGGTGAGACTTTCAAAAAAACCTTATCACCTACTTGAAACTCCAGAGGCCTCCTTCTCTTGTTCGCATAACTCTTTTGCCGGCTTTGGGTAGCCTAAATATGCTCTCGAATTCTTCTTATTATTTCAATTGTTTCCTAGACCATATCGGGACCTATGATCAAAGCCTCGTCCAAATCACTTAGCACAGCAGGGTCCTACATTTTCTCCCATATAAAGCATCAAACAGGGCCATTTGGATAGTGGATTAGTAGCTGTTGTTATAAGAAAACTCCACCAAAGGTAAATCATCTTCGTACTTCGCTTGGAACTCCAATACACAAGCTCCTAACATGTCCTCTAGAATTTGATTCACTCTTTCAGTTTGTCCATCTGGTTTAGGGTGAGAAGAGCTACTAAAGTTCAATTTGGTAAGTTGATCAACTATGGCCCAAATGGCATTGTTCGTCAAAGCAGAAAGGGTTAACCCATAACAAAATCCATTGAGATCGAATCCCACTTCCAAGTGGGAATTTCTAGGGGTTGCAGTTCACCTATGGGACGCTGATGCTCTGCTTTAACCTTTTGGCAGGTTAGACACTTGTCAATGTATTTTGCAATCTCCTTCTTTATATTATTCCGCCAGAAGTGTTGTCTCAGGTTCCTGTACATTTTGGTGTCTCCTGGATGCACCAAGTAATGACTATTGTGAGCCTCCTCTAGGATTTGTTTCCGCAATTCCTCATTTTTGGGTATGCACAAGCGATTTTGAAATCGCAAGGTCCATCCTCATGTACTACAAAGCCAAGAGACTTTCCTTTCTCTAAACTTTGCTTTATTCTTTGGAATTCAGGATCACTTTCCTGGTTCACCCGAATTTCCTCCACTATGAAAGGTTATACAGTAAGTGCTGATAATTGAACATGTGCTTGCCCATGGGACACTAGTTAAATTCCCAAGTCCTCAGGCTCTCTCAAGAGACTTAACTAAGTAAGCACCACAGTGTTTGAGCTATGTTGCATTTTTTCTACTCAGGTCATCTGCTAAAACATTTGTTTTTCCTGGATATATTGAATCTATAAATTATAGTCTTGAAGCAACTCAAGCTAATGCCGTTGTCTCAAATTGAGCTCGTTCGGGGTGAAGATATACTTCAGACTTTGATGGTTAGTATAGATCTTGCATGGTACCCCACATAAGTAATATCTCCAAATTTTCAATGCAAAGACCACGGCTACTAGCTCCAGGCCATGGGTAAAGTAATTTTTCTCATAAGGCTTGAGCTATTGAGAGGCATAAGCTACTATCTTGTCTTCCTGCATCAGAACACACCCTAATCCGTTCTTTGAAGCATCACTGTAGGTGGTGTACTCCTTACTTTCCACTGGTAGCATTAGGATTGGGGTGGCAGTAATTTGCTGCCTTAACTCCTAAAAGGCTCTTTAACACTTCTTTGTCCACTCAAATTTATTCACTTACTTCAGCAGATTGGTCAGGGGCGAAGCTGTTTTCAAAAAGTCCTTGACGAACCTCAATAATAGTCTGCTAAACATAGAAAGCTTCTAATCTTAGTGGCATTAGTAGGCCTTGACTATTCCGTGATTGCCTTCACCTTCTGGGGTCAACTTTGATTGTTTCTTTTATAACCACGTGACCCAAGAACACTACTTCTTCCAATCAAAACTCACACTTATTTAATTTTTAATAAAATTGATGCTCCCTCAAGGTTTGTAATGCCATCCTCAAATGATCAGCATATTCCTCTTTGTCCTTAGAATAGATAAGGATGTCATCTATGAACACCACCACAAATTTATCCAGATAGGGTTTGAAGACCCTGTTCATAAGATCTATAAAGGTTATGGACGTTGGTGAGGCCAAAGGGCATTACTGCAAACTCATAATGATGATATCTGGTCCCAAAAGCTGTCTATAGGGATGTCTTCAGGTTTAATCCTAAGCTCATGGTACCCTGACCTCAAAACAATCTTGTAGAAGAGTCCTACTCCTTGCAGTTGGTCAAATAAATCATCTATTCACCGCAAAGGGTGGTTTTTTTTTTTTTTTTATGGTGATCTTGTTCAGCTCCCTGTAGTCTATACAGAGCCTTAAGGTTCCATCCTTTTTCTTTACAAACAACACTGGGGCACTCCATGGTGATACACTTAGTCTGATAAATCCCTTCTGTAACAGCTCATCTAACTGAATCTTCAGTTTCTTAAGCTCAGTTGGGGCCATATGATGTGGGACTTTAGAGATAGGTTGGGCACCAGGGATTAATTCAATTCTGAAATCAATTTCCCTTCGCGAGGGTAGTCCTGGTAACTCTTCAAGAAAAACGTCTTCAAATTCACAAACTATAGAAATATTTTCTGCTTTCTCTTCTTTTATTTGGGTGTCAATAGCATAACACCAATATCCACTACACCCTTGGCAAAACAGCTTACTTGTTTTCATAGCAGAAATCAAGGGACAAGATTTTTCCTCTCTCTGCCCATAGAAACATACTTCTCTCCCTTTTTCATCCTTTAAAATAACCTTAAGATCTTCACAGTCAATCTTAGCTTCATAAGTCTGCAACTAATTCATTCCCAAAGTGATATCAAAATCAGACAAATCAAATTTGGATCAAATCCACAAGAAAGGTGGTTCCACTAATGGTAATGAGAATAAGCTTGTAAGAGATTGGGCACTTAATCATAGAATCATTGGGTAGCTTGATCCTATAATTGGTTTCCATCCTCCTACCCTCCAGGTTTAATTACATGGCAGATCGGGTGGATATAAATGAATGAGTAGTACCCTAATCAAATAATACATAAAATGGTTTTAAATTTAAACCATATCGAAGGTGGCAGCTTCCTTCTTGCTCATTACATATCCCGTCCTACTAGTGCAGGCCTTGGTGGTGGGGCCCCTTGGTGAGGTGGGGTAAACGGTTTTGCTACACCCTTATCCACTACTTTCAGCCTTCTTGGGCAGGCAACAATGAGGTGATTTGGGCTTTCACACTACTTGCATTTGTTGGTTCCTACCCACCACTCAGGGGTGGTGTGATTTGTTCTTCTGCATTTTCCACAGGGCTCTGTTGAGCCTGCAGAATAGGTCTTGGGAGGAGCGGGTGACGGTTTCTTCTAGTTCATGCTCTCACTCGGAGTTCCTCGCTCAATCCCTTCTCTCTTTTGGTTGATCGGGTTTAGGGCCCTTAACTCTGCCTTCACTTGCTCCACTTGAGCAGCTCGCTCATATAACTCTTGGTAAGTCAAAATTGGTTGCCTAGCTAACTAATTTCGAATATAGAAGGCCAGACCCTCTTCAAACCTCTTCATCTTTAACCTTTCAGATGACACAAATTCAGGGACAAACCTGGATAATTCTGTGAATTTACTAGCATACTGCATCACATTTATGTTGTCACTCATCTTCAGCTTCATAAATTCTTTCTCCTTTTGCCTTTGGACCACAACTAGGTAAAATTTTTCCCTTAACTCACCCAGGAATTTACTCCAGGTGAATTCAGGCGCTACGAGCTTATCCTTAACGTGTTCCACCAAATCTTCACCGGTCAAACAATATGTCCCAATGTTTACTTTCTTTTCCCCTGGCACCTCTACCACTATAAAGATTTTCTCCATTCCCCTTACCCATTCCTGCAGGGGAGCCTTGGGGCAACGAGAAGGTTGTCTCCATGTGACCAAAATGTCATGAGTTCGAGCCTTGGAATTAGCAACTGACAAAGTTAGGTTAAGCTGCCTATAATTTTCACCCCTTCGGGTGGGGCCCTTCTCTGGTCCCTGTGTAAATGTGAAATGCTTGCACTGAGCTGTCCTTACCCATTCCTTCAATACTACTGGATTATAGTTTACATCACACATTTTAGGGTTGCATAGTGCTACCATATCTGCTAATTTATCATCTTTAGGTGGGGTTTTAGTAGGTACTTGGAGAATGCACTTCATCAGTTCAGCAACTAAGGCCACTAAGTAGCTCGGGTCCCCAACGTTGTTAGCGAACTCAAGGGGAATTAGTGGCATGTGGGCAAAATTTGGTGGCACATGATGTGAGGCTTGTTCACCCCATCCCTGGCCATGATCCGAGTTATCCTCTATATGAATCTTTGCATCATTTTGCACTAACTTTGACATTCTGATTATACATTAAGTGAAACAATTCAATCATTGGAATACCCAAATATATAAGATAAGCATACCCAACAAATAAATTTAATATGGCCTAAATATCATTTAAAACAGAACCCAAATCTTCATTATATCATATTATAACTTCTTACCTGCATACATAGCTGCCTATTTATATACACAATCAACAAAAATGTATCACATCCCCCTCTGCGCGAACCCCTCCCTCAAAAACAACTCCAAAGTGATGGTTGCCCAAGCCTCCTGGACCTAGAACCTGAGTCCATCCCAACCTGGGTTCTCCGTCATCATGAAATGATGATAACGGAGCCTGAACTCTACCCATAGATCAACTATCAGTAAGGACCATATCAATATATATGCACGGACCGTGACGCTGTGAAGGTCGGAGAAAGGGTACTGTGCATGATCTACAATACTAGCATGCAATAGTGATATGTGAGCAACCACAGATGTGCCAAGCACCATATTGACTGTGTAGGGATCCATCTAGTGAGGAAAATACAAATGAGGGGCATGTAAAAGATAGACAATATGCATTTCTCACATCACAAATCTATTTCTAATATCGCAAATCTCTAATAGTATACGATATTCCTTACTAACAACCCTTCTCACCCTCCTATATCTAAAGTCCATACTCTGTGTTCTATTAGAAAAATCAAAACGTGGCTCTGATACCAAACCTATAATGACCCAAATGTGCATAATTTACTGTTTGCATTCTCATCAATTAGCATTATCAATTGGTAGTGATATCCCAAATGATTGGGGCATTACTGCCGTTGAAAAAGGACAAGACATTGCTGTGAACAGTAGATATAGTAACACCAAACAGCATTTACCATCGCAAGGAATTTACACAATCAAATCCCATTAAACCATATATAATTAGTTGTAACATCAAACCAATCAACTAGTCCAAGGTTTACACCAAAATATGAGAACTCTGTAGAGTATATAGTTTCAACATCAAAATATTTCACAATGCATTGCTGAAAACATTTCCGCACTAAAACACCAGTTTTTCATCTAGACATTGCCGCTCACTTATCTTCTCCAGTCGGCCTGCCAGCCGGATGGCGATTCACTGAGCATTTCCCTAAAACAAAACATGAAAATATTTTGAATTGTAAGCCGAGGCACAGTGATGTATTTTTGTCTTGTTAAATGCTCATGGAAAAACTCATTGGGCCCACATTACAATTCATTTTAATTAAAAACAGGGAATGAGATGAATATAAAACCGCATTGTCAATTGTTATCTGATAGTGAAACCTTGGTAACCATTACGATCTGAGAATAGACGTACACCTGGCAAGCCCATCGGCGTACCTGGCCTGAAGCTGCATGGATAACTGAACGGCAATGCCCTGTAACTGACAATTGATGGGGTCACCAATTATGTGACAAACCACTGATTAAACTGATTCATTGATGTACTTACCAAAACATTATAATTTTGATAACTACGTGTTGATTTCTAAAGATACAGACAATGAATGTACCTGGTACTTTTAATGAAATTCACTGAAATAGGATTATGCACAAAAGGCAAGAAAATGATAGATTAGGCCCTGATTCTATACAAAAATATCATTGTAAGAACATATAGTTAGTAATTGTATTTATTTCATAGCTAATATTTTAGTAAAAGAAAAGTAAGAGCATAACAAGGGCTTAGAAAGAATGACTCGCAACTTAGTCTTCTGATCTCCGATTGAGACTAATACCCCAATATTGAAAGCTAAAGAAGTCATGAAAAGCTTTTATATAGAACACCAAGCATGATTCCCACCATAGGGTTTCCAAAGTGAGGCTAGAACATAAGTATACCAGTTTTAGTCTAACCTGTGCAGTTCTGGTAAAATGGCCATAACTTTGACCACAGAGGTCCGATTAAAGTGATTCAAAAGGCATTCAAAAGCTAACACATTTATCTATCTACTCACCAAAAATCACAGGTATTGGCTGGGCTGATCATTACCAGGTTATTAGCAAAATTTCCCCTATTTTCTATCATTTCCTAGCCCCTACTCTCCTAGCTTTCCCCACTCTTTTGACACAAACCCTCACCTAAAATCAATCCCTAAAATCATGTAACAAAGCCTTGGTCCCCTCCTCATCAGGCAAAACGATCATACTCAATTTTGCTTCATAATCATATACATCAAAGATTCATTTTTCAATCAAATATGCACAAAAACATGCTTGATATTAAAGGAAACTAAACCTTGCATAATCATTAAAACCTTAACTTTTGGCCAACTTAGATTCACCCTTAACTCCGCCAAAAGCATCCAAAACTACAACAACTCCATCATAATCATTAATAATGCTAAAGATCACCAAATCAAAAACAAATCAATCCATAAACATGGTTTTAACTTAAGCTTGCATGAACATGATCAACCTCAACCTTTGCTTACTATCCAACTTATCCAACAATTAAAACATCCAAAATAACATCTAAAATAGCTCTTATTCTTATTAAAACATCGTGATTAATAATCAAAACAACAAAACAAGAATCAAAACTAAGATAAAAATCAAAACCAACATGATCAAGATTAGGGTTTACTCACTTTCATGCTTGGAAGCAAGAGGTGTATGTGGTGTGAGGTGTGGGAGATGGTTGATGGTGGTTGTGGTGGTCATAGGCAGCCGCTGGCTAGCCAGAATAGTGCCAAATAGTAGTGACCAGTAAGGGGGCTTGCTGTGGGGCAGAGAGAGAAAAGTGGAAGATGGTTGCGTGTGTGTGTTTACTTGGTTAGAAATGAATGGCAAATTTACTTCTCTGATTTTATTCAGCCATAAAGTGGCTTTTTGCTAACCATGGCTAGATTTAAATGATGGTAATTAGTTAGGTTAGTCTAGCAAGCTTGTTAGGTTATGATTGGCTTGTACGGTTTGGGGTCCGGGAAGGGAAGTAAATCGTATGCGATTAAATTTTCGTAGCTTGAAATTAAATTTTTGCGAGGTTATAAACATAATAGTAGTAGTAGTAGTAATAATAATAATAATAATAGTAATAATAATGAATTCTTGAATTATAATTATCGAGGTCTGTTATCAATTTCCCTGAAATTTTATGATAACAAGAACCCGAATTGCAAAGCGAAGGCCCAAATGATATATATATATATATATATATATATATATATATATATATTATTTTTTTCACCGAAATGATTAAATGCGATAAGTAAACAAGAGAAAATCTTTAACATGAAGTGATTAAATAAATAAACATGATTTAGGGTTAGGCTATTACAAAATTCGCAAGCGCTTGAGATCACGATGAAAGAGTTGGGAAATACTTGTAAAACCAGAGCTGCACAAAACATTGGAAAGTAGGTGTCAACAATAAAGGTGAAAAAAAAACAGAGAACGAAGAGGAATCCTACCTTAATAACTCTCCATATACCCCCAAGGGGTATACTTATACGTTGCTCCCTACGAGTGTGCTCAACCTTTCGGACTCCTTGGCACATTCTACAAATTAAAGTGGAATATACAGGGACCCACCAGTTCAAATACGTTACCATGTCTAAGTTAACTAAGTTGACTAAGTAGTGGAAGCGGCAGCGGTTGCCGAGGTCGGCGAAGACAGTCATGCCGACAAGGAAAGTGAGAATTGACCGAGATTGTTGATTCGGGAAGTGTTGGGACCATCGCTTATCATCATTTATTAAAACCTTCAGGATACTATAGAAAAAGTGATCTCTAGGAGGAGTCGATCCTATGATTGGCCCAAAGAGATAAAGGAGTTCATCATGATTGACATGAACATCCTCTTGATAAACTAGCGACTCTCTTGTGAAACCAAAACCCATTAGCACAATGAAATCAAATGGAGTGATAGTCATCTCACCAAAAGGGACCTGAATATGTTGGTGGTATCCTAGAATCGCTTACCCACCCCATGAGTTATGAGGCAACCCACCCCATGAGTTATGAGGCAATCACTTAAGTCCACCACCCCACATAATGTAGAGTAGAGGTGCCAAATCCCATATTTTCTACAACAGCTTGAATTTGAGCCCTCTATGCTCCATGTTCAAGCATGAACTTTCTAGGGGCATCAACACCCTAAGTCTATCACCCTGCAAAAGAAAGAAGAGAACATATCTCATGTCTATGCCAGATGGAAATTAAAATGGCACGTGGTAAGAAAACAAGTAATAAGAAGAATAAACTCTTCCTGCGTTTATAGCTGCATGGCTTGATGCATTGTGTCCAATATCTAGCAGATGGTCATGCCCATCCCTGATATCAACATGCCTCCATTCCCTTTCAATGAAAGAATCTTGAGGAAGCCTTACTTCCCCACGAGGAGGATGAGCCTTTCTTATGATCATGATTTTCTTTTAAAGCACAAATAAGAAAAAAATGAGAGAGAAAAGCTAAGAATACACACTTAAGAGCAAGAAAAGAGGATGGTGTGAATTATATAAAGGAGAGGAGGGTATTTATAGAAAAATTAGGCAAAGTAAGGGAGGTGCATATCGGCTGGGCTCTGGCTAGAGGTACCTTGCCAAACAATAAGCATCCAAGGAACAAAAGAGCAAGAAAAAGCATGCAAAAAAAAAAAAGGAGGGCTACGCCTAGGGAACTTGCAGGCATCTCTATCAAAGGAAACAATGCAAAGTTTAATGCATCCAAGGAACTAGAAGCAAATAAGAAAAAAACCAAAAGCAGTTATACTACGGCCAAACCGGTACACATCAACATCCATGCCAACATTAGAGAAGAATCTTGCAAAGAAAAGAACAAAAGACATGGCCTAGAAAGGCAGCCAGTTCCCTAAAGAGGGAGATACACATGTAAAGACTCGTCAAAAGAGCAAAGAAACAAAGAAAACGAAGAAGTAATGACCGAGTGTAAGTGTCGATCGGTTCCCTATGCAAATGGGGATGTAAGCATGTACCAAAACAAGTGGCAATCAGATCATCAAATTGAAGAATCATCATTATGTAAATCGCATGATGACCAAAGAACTTATTATTGTGTAAACTAGATGATGATCGAAGAAGTATCCAAAGATTTATCAGTGTGTAAACCGCACGATTATCAGAGAATTATGACTGCATAACTCGGACGATGATCGAAGAGGTAAATGAAGATTATCAGTACGTAAATTACACAACGATTAAAGGATTATCAGTGTGTAAATCGGATGATAATTGAAGGATCTTGTAGGATTATTAGTACGTAAATCGCACGATGATAAAAAAATTATTAGTGTGTAAATCAAATGATAGCCGAAGAATTCTCAATATGTCAATCACACGACGATTAAAGGATTATCAGTGTGTAAATCGGACGATAATCAAAGGATTTTGAAGGGTTATTAGTACATAAACTAGATTATGATCAAAGGATTATCAGTGCGTAATTCAGACTGTGACCGAAGAATTAGCGATTCAATGATAGATCGCTAGACCAGTAGCAAAGGTCTGCCACATAGGGGGGAAGAATCAATTTCTCTTGCTAGACCAGCAGCAAAGGTCCACTAATTCGGCGAAAGGATAAAGTTATCTATTTTAAAATGAAAGAAAGCTGGGCGTCGGACCTTCAAATCCAACAGCGGTCAAGATTTAGACACTTCAACAAGGATGGATAGGTGCTAAGGCTTAGAGACATCCAAGTCAAGGAAAAATTTTAGGCACTAACTTTGAACTTCGCATTGCTTTGGCTCGATCAAAGTAAGGGATAACTGTAGATGCCTAAAAATGGCAGCCGAATTTTTAATTGCCTAATGATGAGGAAATTATCCCAATCATGAACTTGGGCATCCAATAAGGTCATTAATCAAAACAAAATGGGAAAAAAAAAAAGTAATAACGAGAGTTCAATTAGAAGAGATGTTGCTCAAGTTAGCAAGGCCCGTTGGGCCTAAGAGCTGACCTTTTTTTTGTTTTGTGGTCCTTTTTTTTTGTTTTGTGGTCCCATTTTTTGGAGTTCAAATCTAACTAAGTTATTATTGCTAATTTCGCGGACGTGTCCAATAAAAGGCAGATTCCTAATAAAATTAGAAAAGTCATTAAGCCTGATATGATTAGAAGCCAGTATTCTTTTGCTATGCAGGAGTTTGTCTAATTATCACCCATAAAAGGGGGTGCCTCATGGGTTGAAAAAAAGGAAACAAAAGAGAAAAAAGGAGGAAATGAGCAATTAATCAATAAGTGAGAACCAAGTCAATTTGTGATATCAAAGCTTTTGAGAAATCACTTCAGAAATCATGAGAAAATTATGGTTAATCGACTGCAGTCATAAGTGGTATTGATCCTAGACAGTAAGACTATCTGGACCAGGAAATAGGGTCCTAATCTGACCAAGGAACCAGCTGGTTCCTAAAATAGGCAGGAAACTTGGTTCTTAGATCAGGTAGTCATCACTGCTCTAGAATAGGACCAAGAAAAACTAGACCTGATTTTACTCCTGGAATCGACTGATTCCTATATTAAAATCAGAAACCAACTTCTTGGTTCCATCCATCCACTACAAAAAAAAAACAATATTATTTTGTGGCATTTTTTTTGGTGACAAATTTAAAATTGCTACAATTATATAGATATATTAAAGTAATTGTAGCATAATAAAATTTGCCACAAATGACAAGGCCTATTGTGGCCATCATATGAATCTGCTACTAAAGGCATGTTAGCGGCTTAGCGCCCCTTTTTTTCTTTTTTTTTTTTTTTGCCGTGTAGGCACGTGAGTGCCTATTACCATTGGCGGGAATACAAAATTTTCAAGGGCAAATTTTTTTGGGCTAATTAAATTAAGAATTCTCTCTTCCTTTGCATTTTTAGTTATTTTGTTTCTGATTGCACATTATAGAAACCCCTTTCTCTCTCTTTCTCTCTCTCTCACACACACACACACACATAGTGTGAGGTTTCTTAATTCCTCTAGAGAACTGCCTTCCTCCTCCACCTCAAGCTCAAATCCCTCTTCTCCACACTCAACATTCAAATGATCTAAAAGAAGTTGTAGGAGTGCGAAAGCAGGTATGTTTCTTTCATTCTTCTTTTTAATTAGAAAATCGAGGAAACCCTAATTTTGGTGGTAAACTTACCTTTGTTATTGGCATGATTTGTTGTTCTCTTATAATTCGTAGTTTTTTGTGAAGGCTTACTATTTCGAAGGTCAATCTATGTTGCACCGACTAGAACAACGAAAAACAAAATTCCTAGCATCTGAATTCTAATACTGAGAATACAAAAAACCAGAATTGAATCGAGATCCATTGTCCTCTGTGAGTTCTATCACTGGAAATGATAAGCTATTCCTTTTCTACAGCTGAGACATTGTTGCTAATACCAAAGGACAGGGTAGGTGTAATTTTTCGATTCAATTCATTTTACCTAAAGTTTGTTTGTCTAAATACAATTTTATTAGCATATCTCTTTTTAGTTTTGCATAGAAGACATCAAAGTTTTGGGGCTGAATCTTGATATCAAAAGTTTGGATCTAAATCTTAACTCTATGTTCGCATTTGTTTTGACTTTCCGTTTAGTTCTCCTTTTGAGCTTAATCAAATTACTAAACACCAGGCCCTATACTTATTGGCTTATTAAAATCAAATTGTTATGTGTACGTAAGTGAGTACTAATGGTTGAATGCAATTTCTTCTTCAGTAGTGACTCTCGGCAACTGTGGATCTCATATATCATTCTAATTTGCTTTCGATATAAGTCGAATTTGCTAGTGTTTTATACAACTAGAGCAAGCATCACAGGCCACAAAATTGTTTGGATGCGTTAGTGGACACTGTCAAATTGATGATTCATCATTGTTCGCATCTAAAATTTGTACCTTTATTAATAATTTTTTGGCTTAATTTTTACAGTAGACATATGGGAGAAATACAAACTAGTGGAGATTTTTGGTTGGAAGGGGTCGTTCTAGGTTTTTTCATCCCTCTTACGATTAACGAAATTTGAGGAAATTTCTATTGTGGCGAGTGGTGAGATATTCAACCTGAGAATTCATTGCTCGTGAAAAACATCCTCTGGCTTGTTATTTCGTCTAGTCTTTAGCTTTAAAAGCTTCTGCTTTATTCCTACCTTCATGTCTGCATGGCAACGCATCACGATTGTCAGTCTTTTTTTTTTCTAATCATTTATTGTGCAAGTCTTTTGTTTGGCTTTTCTAGTTGTAATGGTTTGTTGTCGCTTGAGCCATCAAGCAGTAGTTTCCTAATGATGATTTCTATAAATTATAAGCTTCCTTGTCAAGATAAGCATGCTAATTAAATCACCTATTTCTCTAGTATTTCCAACCTTTTTAAATCCAATTCGAATGTGAATGTCTCTATAGACTTATTATAGGTGGTTCGATAGCTTAGGTCTACTAAAGGGAGCAGATTGCCAAAAGCTATGAGTTCTTAAGCACAATAAGAACGGTAGATGCTTTCCCTTTGCCCTTGCTGACTTTATTACATGCAGTCTATTTATGATCAAGTCACTATTGATTCTGAGAAACAATTGTAGAATTTTGTTATCAAATCTTGCTCAGTTGCTAATATATGGTGGATCAATACTAAGAAAAACTATTTTAATTAATATCTTTCTTGGCTTTTAATTATTTGAACATTAAAGTCTTGGGTGTTCTTTTTTTTGTTTGTTTGAAGGTGAATATTGCTATGAATTTTACTATACGTAATGTGAATAATCTCGATGCTCATTTGGTAACCCTAATTATTGGTTTGATTTTATAAAGCAAGGAGCAGAAATAGAGTCATGTGGTAGAATACATACCGGGGTTTGTTTGAGGGTTTGCCTGATTTGGTTTATGTTCAAATGAAGCCCTGGAAAATCCTTGTGGTGTTTTTGAGGATATGTTTCATTTCTTTTGCATCGAAATAGTGCACCCTTTGTGAAGCCACTGTTATTTGATTCAGATGGGGGAATTTTGTGGTTGGACTGTGAAAATGTAGAACACACCACTGTCTAGGCGTACAGCATGGGTAGGCAGGCTGTGCCTGCACATACAAGCTGCACATGTATTGTACTCAGTACAGGATGCACTTCCACAGGCAGGCTGGACCTGTACTATATAGGTTGCATCTATATAGATAGGTTGCACATGTAGTGTCTAGCCAACATATATCGTGTATGTGTCTTACATGTTCTTAGTATTTGATAGCAAGAAACTCTTATATGTTATCAGTTTTTGATAGCAAGAAGCTCTAAAACAGCAATTTATATCAATCGTATTTGACAAAAAGCTTTCAAATTCAGTTCTTTATGTGACCCTTTGGTCAATAAGCTGTTGGTGCACTGGTAGCAACCCAAGCCATGAATGTTGTCAATTTTCTGATTATTTAAGTTACGCATCAAGCATTAGAGCATATTGGTAGCTAGAATGTCCACTCGTTTTTGTATTTGTTTAAGAATCATATCAATGTACATTGTCATATTTTTTATATATCGATATTTACTGGTGCTAATATTTTTTCTTTATTTACTTGGCCTTTCATATGGGCATCCCATTCAAAGAACGATGCTAGACGAGCCTATGGGATGAAGAGGACACGATGTTCATCATGAAGGGCTCATTTAATTTCTCTATTCTCTTTCTTAATTAGTTAGCACAATTTACTTTTCTTGTATTTGAATGCTTATGGAATTGATCAATTTCATTTATTAGAAATTATAAACAAAGTACACTAATGAAGAATTATACTATGTGATCCAACTTCTTATATAAGAATTGAATTCAAATTTTCTAGTTTCGTCTTTGGCTTCCTTTATTTATTTTTATCTATTAAGCATATTTATGTGCAATATTTAGCTTCATTGCCAATTGCAAGTGTTAATTATATAATAACATATATCTATAAAATTTAAAAAGAAATTCAAATGCACAAAAGTATATAATAGAATAATTATACATTTGTAGTGGCAATATGGGATTTGCCACTAAATGTATTCAAATTGGACACCAAAATACAAATTTGAATCTTCTTTCTCACCTAAAATCATATAAAATATGCATTACTTATAAAAATATATTTCAAAGACTTAAAATTAGGTAAATAGGAGAAACCTCTCATATAGAAATATAGGTTATCGAGACTTCCTTCTCACCATCCAATTTTATCTGTGCTATTTCAATTGGGATGAAGGGGCTGGGCTATGTAGGTGTGTTCTTAATCATCTCACCTTATTCCGTTTACTTCATCCCTAGTGGGGGGTAATGGTAAATTACTTCTTCCATGGTGTAAACTATAAGTACGGAACAAAATGGGTTGGCTCGCTTGTTAGGCTTAGCATTTGGGATAGATATGGTTATATCATCTATTAGATCTTGTATGTCATATTTTAATGCAAAGCTTTGATCGATGGTATGCTCTTTTCCATGATGGTAGTTGCGATATGCACTGTATCATATTTCTTATTCCATTTTCCCTCATGTATACTAGGCATGGACCCAATAGACTTATGTAGCCCCTAACTTTTAAGTCTTTTCAAGGCCTTAGTGGGCTTCATTCATTGTTAGGTTAAGACCCCTCAGGAGCAGTCAGGTCTAAACAACTCTACCAAATTGACCTCGTTTATTACTTGGCATTAGAGTTTGTGATTGCCTTCTTATCTTTAGAATAGCTTTTGTTACTTTGATAAGCATTCTTTGAGCCTTTTCATAAGCATCATGCAATTAGATGAATGTGTTCAAGGGTTGGAATGATGGATGTTGGTGATAACTAGGCCGTAGGTTTTTAACAACCATGTAGACTTCTTCGTTTTCCTTAGGATGGCTTAGTATCAAGGATTCATTTGCTCTTGAATGGAGTAGAAAGTTCAAGAAGCCTCCTTTTCCCTCTCATTTTAAAAGTTTTAAGTCACAAAGTTTTATTGTGACAGGAACTCCTTGGTTGAACTTTCCCTAGTGCTAACCTTGTATGGCTCTCTCGAATAAAACCAACAACTCATCATCTCTCTTAGAGTGAGAGGGACTAGTCTATGTCCTTTAGGCTTATAATATTAATGAAACCCCTCAAATGAGAGGATGAGTCACCTAGGCCATAAATTTCAAGTTTCGAGGGATGGAAAACATAGTTGGCAAGTTCCATTTTGGCTGTGGTGTAAATAGAGTTAGATCCATAAATTGATTCCTAAATTATTGAGAGTTCTTTAAGAGCTACTCTAACATATGTCTCCTATAATCCATTAGTAATGGATCCTCCTTATGGATCAAGGGAAGAGAGTGGATACCATTTTCTCTTTCCCTTCCGATCTTATGCTCTGTCTCCTTCTCACAAGGTTCTTTATGAGTTTTTGCTGCTCATTATATTTAGCCTTAAACTGGATTTCCATTTAGGCTATCAAATTAGCCATATGGGTTCAGATTTGTTCAACGTCACCATCTTCTTCATGATGGTTGGTATCGATGTCATTTTCTCACATTAAATTAGAACTTATAGAAAGAGGTCTCATTAAGCGACTCTAATGGTCCCTTTTTAAAAGGCCTATTTTATCATCACCAACCGTAAAATTCGACGTTTTGGTGTCAGCAGGGAGATTAGAGTAAGCATGGGTCATTCAGCATGGCTTTACCAGCCCATTGACTTTCTCCCAACCCTTAGCATCATAGTAAGGCTTGATCGTGAAGCTACAAAGATGTCCCTATTAAAACTATTATGACAAAATTTGAACAACCATTACTTCGACCATTGTTGGGTTCTATACATGGTTTCCTGATAACGATGCCTTGCATTCCCAGTAGGGCTTTGGTTCTTGGTCGAAAAGACACGGATTGCACTCTCTTGGCACGTGGAAGGGTAGAACAAGAAGCACTTATCCAAGGCAATCATTCACATGAGGTTTGATCCAAATCTATGTCCAAAGGATGTGAGCAGACTTAGTGGTCATAATCTTGAGGGGTGATAGGCTAGACCCTTTCCATCTACAAAGTGGTGCACTTTGAAGGGCTACGATGATTCTTCCTAGCGGTATTGTTGTAATCGAATAGTAAGGGCTAGTTGTAGTAATGAGTTCCATATGATTTCAAGGGCAAAAGGACAATCCTTAAGGTGTGCTTTACAAGGGAGTGCTTGATAAACTTTGACATATCACTAGACCTTACAAAACTGAACCGAGACCTGAAATTCGAACTAAATGACTGGGATCTATACCTGACCCAATATCTAAAATAGGCTCACTCGAAATCCGAATTGACCCGAACCAAACCATGCTCGACCTTAAATTTCTAACAGAGTTGCTTACTTTTGCATGATAAACTTATTGGATTAAAAATTAGTTGATCCAAAGTCAACTAGAAGTCGACCTAAACAAAAGTTCACTCGACTTGAACCTAACTGAACTGAAGTGACTTTACACAAAACATGACCTCACCCAAACCTAACCCGACCCATACCCAAACTGAATGACCTATTTTCTAGGTCCACATATCACTAAGGCTAAGAACATTATGCGAGATGTCTACATGATGAAAATTTTGTATCGAAAAATAATAATTTTTCCTTCATTCATTTCTTTCAGGTCTTGCCCTGTCACCTACATATCCCCAGTCGAATCACCACCAAAAACACCCTGGGATTGATGGCCCCATGTAGGATAAAGAAAGTAAAGGGGTCAGGGCTCATTGAGGCTCAATCGACTTCCCTTCTTCTCTTTCACCCGCAGCCTGCCCTCTTACGAATGAAGGAGATGTATCATGTTGCACTTTTCAAAGTGGTGTTGCATGATGAAATGTGACAAGATGGGATGGTGCTTTTAATTTTGGACAGTCACCAGCATATTTGAGGAAATGTACAAATGCTAAATTCTATTTAAAAAAAACAAGTCTTTTCTTTTAATCAAATCCTCAAAAACTGGAAAGGATAACCAAGGGACACAAGATCTGACTTTTAAGAAGGATAACGAATTTTTCCACAAGGTTATACTTCTTAAGATTCCCAAATGGGGATTAAATAAGTGATTTCATGGCTACGAACCATGAGAATGGATTAGAGGTGTGAAGTTATCAAGTAATGGGTAGTGAAAAACCACCATCGGGTTCCCTACTTTAATAGCGGCATCTACTAGAAATGATTGTATTAAAAGTTATATTTTTCGGTTACAGACAATAGGTTTTTTTATAAATTAGTTTTATTTAGTCAACCACTTAATTAGAATATTTTTTTTTTCATAATACTTGTTAGCAATTCATCTAGGAACAATACAAATCCACAAAATATATTTACTTCATGAACAAGAATAGAAGCATAAAGTGCATAACCATAGAAGCATCAACTCAGAACATGACTAATGAGGCAAATTAAAGGAGATAAACAAGATTATCATCTTTAGTTTATGGTCCTCAAAACCTACCTTGATCAGAGTATATCAGTAAAGCAATGATTCTTAGCTTTTTTTTCCTCCCAAAGGCATTAGGAACTAGCCCTTCTCAAAATAAGTATCCTTTCACAAAAGATAAGTGAGGATTTTGGAAGAATTTTGGTACTTTTGGAAAGAGGTTTTATATAAGGGAAGTGGGTTGCAAGGTGCATACCTTTATTTAAAATGTTAGTCAGGTGTCCTCCCGAAGCAAGAAGTAATTTCAAGAATATAAATCAAATCATTTTCATTCTCAAATATTTTAAAGTGATGTAGAATAGAGTTGATTTTGAATGCAATCAGCTAAGTTAGCCTCAAATTAGTTTGATTATAACAACTAACAACATAATCATGTGTGATTTCGAAGTGGGAAGCTAAGTAGGTCCTAGTGGCTTATAACAGGCGCCAACGGTAGTCGCTAGGTAACAAAACTTACTGCTGGGGTCCAACTATAGTAAAGATCATACCGCCAGGCCTTATTTTAGTTTTAAGATAATTGTTTGTAAGAGTTATTATCATGAGCCAACACGCTAGCCCACTAGTTTTAACTGTAGTTGTTTATGCTTAAAGGTCATGGGTTTAAGCACTCATGCTAGCAAATCATGCAAACCCCAAGCTTTTTACCTCTTTTGCAATTATTTTTGAAACTTCTAGGTTTTAAATGTTTTCAAAACTTTTTAGGAAATTTTTTACACACAAGAAAAAATTTTATTGGTGGACTGAATAATAAGAATCTACGTAGTTGATTTGCTTTACCCTAAGTGGGTTAGGTACTTGTTATCCGTGATTAACAATGCACAAGAGATGCAAGCATACAGTTGGATTAGAAATCCTGAGGGCCATAATTTGGTGCTTATAAGATCATAGCTATGTTCCCCACTTAGTTAAACCTATAAGGGAAACATGAATTAGTGAATAAAAACATGATGTAAGTAGGAGAAAGAGTCAAAACAAAAATGAAGAGATGGGCGCCTTTAGTATGGAGGAATGTTTTGCAGCTCCAGAGTGACAACACCCTTGACCTCTTTAATCTTCCCATATTAACATATTCCAAAGGTTTTAGTGCATCCTCTCCCAGCACTCATCATTAATACCCTCTAGATACTACAACATGTAAGCCACATATTAAAAACAAGGAGTAACATGCAGAATAGAAGATAAAAGAAGAATGATCAAATCGGGCGCTTACATTCGGGGTTTTTGGGAGGCATCAAGTGTTTGTGGCTGAACTCACCGTAATCCCCATCATCTAGGTGGTAAACATAGTCCTTCTCACCTAAGCAGTTAACAATCTACTCTAAGGTAAAGCAGGAGATGAATATGGCCCATTGGTGATAGGAATTTGGCCCTCGAGACACAGCCGAGGCTAGAGTAAACTTGACGATTCAGCACTGGCCAAGGTATCGAATGTACCTCGAGGGGCCCTCAATGATGATACATTGGTGAGAAATGACATGAGTTATTCTAATACAAGCAAGGACACCTCTAATGTCCACTCCCATCACCTAAGGACAAATAAAGGGAGCAGTTCCAAATGCAAAGGTGATGGTCTAGCCATTTAGGGCCACCTAAAAGCAGTTGCTGTCCTTGATTGCTTTGAGTCCATAGTGATATGAAAGGCACCTATTTAGCACCCTTTGTGCTTGGGACAATCTTGGGGAAACACCCTCAGAACTAAGGCAGTAAGGCAAAGTAAGAATCAAGTTAGTAGAACAAAACATTTCAATGGATGAATGTAAACAGAGCAAATAAAAAAAGCTTACCACAAGCACCTTCCTAAACCCCCCCAGGTCACTATAGGGAGCTCTCTCAATCCTAACTATAAGTAGCTCTCATATATTTCGGGAAGCCAACGAAGGTGGCACCCTAGTTGAGATTGCCCAATAGTACTATATCCTCCAAGTTCACCATCCAATGCAAGTGGCAGCAGTTGCCCTTATCAATAAAAATAATGCAATAGAGTGTAAGACATGGCAGAGTTACTCATAAGACATGGTATTAAAGGAGCCCTCCAAATCCTTTATCAGGGATTGTTAAAAGGAGTTGCATTTGAAGGGCACTTCTCAGGTGAAAGCCCAATAGGGTAATATGCCTCAACCTCTCTAGCTTTAAATCCGGGTCATATCTCAGTGGGCTCTAGCCAAAAAGAACCGCTGTTAGCATGTAGAAGTCTATGGGGTTGATCATCTCCCTTAAAGGGAAATGGAAGGTGTTGATAATATCCAAAACCTCTCCGCTAGTCCCATAAGGAGACAATGATTAGTCACCTTCCAAGCCTCCTATAGATCTACTTAACAACATGTAGGCTACTATAACCCTTTGTAAATTCCTGATTCTACAAAGGGACAACATCATAAAGAACAAGCAATATGACATAGATCATCAGGACCAATCCAAATAAGATTTAAAATTATCAGAAAAAGCACTAACTCAAAAGAAAGCTTATCACTCCCTACATAGGAATGCTAGAGATGTGGTGATGGTTGTTCCATGAGTACACTAGGTTGGAGGGATTCATCTAGTTGCTTCGGGTCTAAGATCTAATCCCATACTCACCTTCTAACAACCTGTCCCTGATATGAGAATATGAAGGGTTGGACTGCTCACCAGTCATGGTCTACATGCAAACATCAAAAATTAGTGTAAAATCCAAAAGGGTAAAGTTCAAATATGATGTATACCAATTCACATATTAGTTATTAGTTCCACCTCTATCCTTACCAATGTCTCACCTAAGCTTTCCACACTAGAATGCCTCCAAATTAGCGCAACCTTCAATTTTGACAAAGGTTTTCACCTAACAAATGAAGTCTAATTTGTGCATTTCATGCTTTGTTAGGAAGCCTGGTGAATCTACTTTAGGAATACGGAATAAATTCCAGTAATGCTTTGTATTTCCTTCTCCGAAAATGATAACTCTACTGCGTAGGTTTTGCACAGTGATTTTACTGAATTGCGCGAATTTTGTTTCTTACTAGGGGTACTCAAATCTTGTAATTCCTATTTATTTACTTCCCTAATGTGTCTACTATATCCCCATGTGTTGACATGGGGTTCCATGTGAGAGAGAAATGGTTAAGATTATGAAATGTCCAGAAAATCTATTTTGGAGTAATATAGATTTTGGCTTAATTTAGGGAAAATGCATCTATTAACCTTGGAGTTTTCATAAACAGAATGAATCCATACCTACCGAGGAAGAAGGTCCAAGTTGTGGAACTCCCATTGGATGAGTGTAACTCTTTAGATCCTTCCAAGAAGATGGGAGAGAAATCTTGAAAATTCTAGCTCATAGAATTTGTCATTATCTTTATATTTTTTAATTTATTTACTGAGGGAATCTGCAGGAATCTATTAGTCCACTTGCTCCACTAGTGTATCTGCTAGGTTCCCTTATTTTGGTTATTTATAAAGCTATTTCCCTCAATGTATTATGAGATTTGATAAACGAATGAATTAAAAAGCATAGCACCATTTTCGCTCAAAAATCTCTTCTTCTCTTTTAGCTGGTGATTTAAAGTATTCCCTTTAAATTTTCTCTATGGTTGCCATAAGCATTTAAGAGAGAGATCAAATGAAGAGTATTTACCTTCTTTAGGGATCTCAATTTTGGGTTCTAATCTCCCAATAACCTTGATTGTTAGATATTGAATCCAATGAGGAGTATCCATTCTTTTGTGCGTGTGTTTTTTTTTTTAACTATTTTATAGATTGGGAGTTAAGGAATTATCCTTATTATGTTCTTATCAAAAGTAGAGACTCCCTCTTTAGATCCTTTAGTTGGTTTTTCAATTAAAATAGTCATCCTTATTCTTCAATCAAAACCCTTATTCTTCAATCCCAAAATCCACCCCCAAAAAACTTACATTCTAATTTCACCAAATTTCTTTCTCTCACTTATCTTAGCTAACCCTTATTAGCCTACAAAGAATCCTAAAATAACCCCAAACACAATGCCAAACCATTAAACACAACCAAAACTCCACAAAAAAATTCCTTTACAAAAACTAGAAGAGCTAATTGAAACATAGCATGATAAGGTCACACCTAGCTACCCATGTCCTTGATCATGTTAGTGGTTTAGTCGAGGCTAATCAATCTATGTCAGAGCTCGTCCTTATGTCATTCCGTATCCATGTAGACCTACCTCCATACCAAATTTTACCTCAAGATCCCTCAACTATGGCCAATAGTGATGAATCCTCTCATTCTTCGAAACTCATTAAGCTCCAAGAGCAAGTAAGGAGGCTCCCTAGAGAACTAAAGTAAATGAAACGGATTATGTCCATTGACAGAAGAACACATCAATAAAATTCGAGTCCTATTTATATTAACCATTCTACCTCTCATAAAGATTATAATGATTAAGAAAGTAGGGATAGGAGAAGAAGGCCTCCAATGGGTGGTCTTAGAGACATTAATGTGGAAGCATCAGAGTTTGATGACAAGCATTGTGATTTTTATAAAGGTTAAGTTTTAAGCAGCAAGTGTACAATTTTTGTTGTAGCATTTGAGGGTTGATCCTTAGGGATGGTGTATGAAATTATACTGCTAATCAAGATTATCATTCTAATATCAATGAAACAAGTAGCTAACCCAAAATGTTATTGCTGTCCAGCATAACCTAAATTTGTTACTTGTAAAAACGTAAATTGGAAATATAACTGAAAGTCCAAACGACTCATTACCTAGCTCTATCTACAATCAAATTTAACTTCGTGACAGCAAAATGGAAATAAGTTCATGAAAACTACGATCAATCTGACATCAACAAACAAACTATAATCCAAAATACTAAGCGTATCACAAATCAATTCAAAGCATGGACTTTTGGAAATTAAGGAAAAAGGAGAAAGATGGAGGAACTTTACTGCCTCAAGTATTTAAGTCACAGCCAGGGAATGAAGAATAGTAAGAAGATCTTCAGTTAAAAACCAACTGCAAATCGAAGAAAGGGAACTGCAAACATCAGACAACCCTTAAACCAAAAACCTAGATTAATTCAACTCCAAAGCCTAAAATCTCTCTCTTAAATTAAACAAAAACTTAAGTGAGTAATAAATTTTTTAGGATCTAGACAACCAAATCTAAAGTTCAAAAGGAAAATGAAAACTAAAAAAGCATAAAAAAATTAAACCTATTCTCTGCCATGCTACTCTTGTCGTCTCCTTTTTGAGTAGACGCCCCCTCCTAGCTCTTGAGTGCTCCTATTGAATTTCGAATTGAAGTCTTGCCCAAGATTTGTAATTGCCAAAATGATGATGATGTAATGATGGTGACTAAAAGAGGAAAGAGGAAAAAAATGAAGGGATGGAATGAAGTGATGGTTTGGATGTGTGAAGAAGAAGATAAAGGCCAAAAAAGGGGGTTAGGCTTCTTGAGTTTCACTGGGTAGAGCAGTAGCAAAAGGAAAAGAGAAGACTAAATAAAGAGGGATTAAGGATCACGTGCATCGTACACTGGCCAAATAAGTGAGAGGCAAAGGACAGGTGAAACGAGCCATAGGGTTAGGCCAAAGCTAGGAAGAACAGGCCCACAGAGGAGCAAGAGAAATGAGGGGAAGCCTAGTCACCTGCACTGGGCTTCTAGAGAAGTAGTGGACCGCTAGGCCAAGGAAAACAGAGAGGCCCGATGTAAGGCAGAGGAGAGCAGCTATTGGGTGTATGAGTTAGGCTGCCTAACCAGGGTGTTGAGTTGGGTTTTCTTTCTCTACCTTCTTTTCACCTTCAATTTTATCCGACCCTTGGTCTTAATTGAGCAAATTATTTATTTTTGTTTAAATTTTTCCAATTCCTACAGAGCAAACACAACTATATTAAAATTCTAATTTAATTATTTATTTCAAGCACATATTAGATAATAAAAGGCTATAAAATAAAATAATTTCATGTTGAACAATAATCTCACTCCTAAATTTTGCTCGTCCTTAGGTAAAATAAGATGAAAAATCCCAAAAAAAAAAGAAAAATAAAATCCTAACTCACTTTTTAGGAATCACGATTGCACTTAGCATGTTCAACAAGCCTTTTAAACCCCTATGTCCCTCAGTGGATGAGTAAGGCCTATTGAGGGTTTGCAAAAGATATACCTAAAAAATCTTCAAGGAAGACAAAAAGAAAAAGATAAAAAATCTTTTTTTTTTAATTTTTATTCAAATTATGTATATAACACTGCAGAAAACTATGCGCATTCCAATCAACCAAGTTATTTAAGTAAGCTAAGCATCAGATCACATATAAACATGATGTACACATCAAGAAAATCTTAATTCCTACTAATGATATCTATACACAATCATTCATCTCAGTTAGAAAATATGTACAAGCCCAACCAAGTAGAACCTTACTTTAGGGACATGTGGAACACTCCCGCTCATGTGTTTAAGATACAACAAGGTTCACTCAATTCATTTCCCAATCATACAACCTACCATATGATTTCTAGGATTCTCAATTCTCGACTACTTAAATGCACAATGCAACATGATATTCAAGAGGAGTTTATAGAGGGTTATAACGGGGCTAAAAGTTAAAAGGGTTAGTAGAGGGACACACAATTTGGGAAATAAGGAGTTAAAAGAGAAGTAGCCAATAAGCAACTCAACATTTCCAACAATTATAACAATCAAACACTCTCATCTCTTGATACAAAATAAGAACACATCCCTCAAATGCAACCATTAGAAATGAGTTGAAACAATAAAGATCGAAACTAAGTATATAAAATAACACATGCTAAACACTCTTATTTACAACATTTTTCTCCTTTCTTATAAGATTTGCTCAATTTTTTTCAACTTAACTTTCTTTCATCATTTTTTTTTTCACTTTTTGCTCTTTGGTTTTCTCTGTTTATTATTTTCTTTTTCATTAAGAAAAATGAATGAATGGCATGTAACAACACTTCTCATTTTCCAAATGGTCACAATAAGTCAGCACCTATATAATCAAAATCAACTATCAATTACATAAAATACCCAAAAGCTGCCCACTGAATATTCAAGTGTTGCTCCACTGATCTTAGCTCAGCTATAAAATGTGCTTAGATCCAGGGCTGAAATGAAGGGTACACAATAAATGCAAATGGTCAAGGCTCAAAGGTTTAGTAAAGGGTAAAACACTTAAATCAAAATGACAATTTGACTTATGTGGCTCACAAAATAAAGAATTCCTTTATCGCAGTACCATAATGCACATGCTAAATGTGATTTTGAAGAGAATCATAGCAAGTTCTGGAGATATAATCATGGAAGAGACATGCATGAAAGCAAAATATGAGACTAAAATGATGAATTAGTCTTTAAGGCTAAAAATCTCATAGGAATCTACCAAAGTCAAGAAACTTCCTATCAAAAATATTGGGGTTAACACTAGACACAAAGATCACACTTTTGACTAAGTTTTATCATGAACATAATATCTATGTACAACCTAATAATTAAGATATAACATAACACACTCAGTTAGAGTAACACATATTCCCTAAAAATAAAGCAAAAATGTTTTCAGAATTTTTTAAATCTTACAATTTTTTCATCCTTTTTTAAATATAGTTTCCCTACCCCCACACCGAAATTAGACAATGTGCTCATATGAAGTAAAAGGAAACATAAAAACAGCTAAAAAGAAAGCAAATATATAAAAAGAAAAATGAAACTCAAATAGAAAAAGGAGAGGACTATAAAACTCAAACATACAAGCATATACATGAAAGCAAAGTAAAAGAAAAAGCACCCTAATATACAAAAAGAAAATAAAATAACAATAAGAAAAAGAGCAAGAAAGGGAGGAAATCTCAATCAAATTAGGCCAGGTGCTGGATACACTTGAAATAACTGGGTAGCACATCACTCGTAAGAAATCGACTCGTGTGGTATTAGACTCTGCACTTCCTTTATGCCTAGTAGCTCTAAAAACTGGTTCAACCTGGAGCCATTCACCTTAAACTTTGCACCACTCTCAAGATCCTGTATCTTGATTGCACCATAAGGAAAAACATGAGAAACAACATAGGGACCCGTCAAATACGACCTCAATTCCCCTGGAAAAAGGTGGAGCTTAGAATTATATAAGAGCACTTTCATTCATGGGTAAACTCTTTCCGAAGAATATGTCTGTCATGAAACAACTTTACCCTCTTCTTGTAAGATCTAGCACTCTTATATGCCTTAGCTCTAATCACTTTGAGCTCACTCAATCACTGTCTCCGCTCCTCCACAGCCTTAGTCGAGTCATAGTTAAGGATCTTGACAGCCTAATAAGCCCTGGGCTCAATCTAAATAGGGAGATGACAAGGCTTACCGTAGACAACCCTATAAGGTGACATACCTAAGGTAGTTTTAAAAGCCGTCCTATAAGCCCATAAGGCATCTATAAGCTTGTCGATCCAATCTTTTTTATTGCTGCTTCTAGTCTTTTCCAAAATCTTATTCGACACTTCTACCTAGCCATTAGTCTGGGGATGATATGAGGTAGCAAGTTTATGGAGTATAGAATGCCTTCTCAGTGAAGCATCAAAGATTTACTAATAAAGTGGGTATCCTGATCACTAATGTAGCCGTGGCATGTCACATCTAGCAAAAATGATCTCCCTAAGGAACTTCATAGCCATTCTAGCATCATTGGTCCTACTAAGGATGACCTCTACCTACTTAAAAATAGTCTATAACTAACAAAATATACTCTTTCCCAAAAGAAGATGAAATGATCCCATGAAGTTGATACAGTAAACATCAGAAATCTCCACCACAGTAATGGGATTAAATGACATCAAATCTCTCCTACTAATCCTATCCAACTGGTAGCACTTATGGTAATTTTGGTAATATTCAAAGGCATCCCTAAACAAGGTAGGCTAATAGAAATCACATTGACAAACTTTAGTTGTTATGTCTCACCCATTGAAATGCTTGGTTATGGCAGAATGAAGGGACACTCTTAACCTCATGGTTGGGAATACACCTGCTAAAGACCTGGTCAGAACAATACTTAAACAAGTAAGTGTTATCCCGAATAAAGAATTTCACAATGTGGAAGAATCGATCCCTATCATTCTTAGGTTAACCCTCAGGAATCCTACCAGACATTGAGTACTTCACAATGTCAGCATACTAATGGTTAGGGTGAACTACATCCAATTACTCATCATGAAAGCATTCAAAAACATAGAACCCAAGCTCTCTACCACAGGGGATCCTAAACAACTAGTCAGCAACTAGGTTTTCATAACCTTTCTTATATATGATCTCATAATCAAATTCTTACAAAAGCAAGATCCACCTCACAAGCTTAGGCTTAGCATCCTTCATAGAAAGATGGTGCTTAAGAGTAGTGTGGTCAGTATAATCCATCACATGAAACCTAATCAAGTAAGGTCTCAACTTCTTCAAACTAAAAATTAGAGCCAGAAATTCCTTCTCAGTTATAGCATAATTCAGCTGGGCGTCAATCAAACTGTGACTAGCATAATAAATGACATGGTGCTTCTTATTAACCCGTTGCTCTAAAACAACTCCAACAGCATAATCAAATGTGTCACGTATTAGCTTAAAGGGCTCTCCCTAGATGGGAGGATAAAGAATAGGACCAGAGGTCAAGGCTTCTTTTAGCTTAGTGAATGTCGTATGACACTTCTCAAAGAACTGAAATGGCACATCCTTAGCTAAAAGGTTGGTCAAAAGCTTACCTATCCTACTAAAATCCTTAATGAAATGGTGATAGAAGCCAGCATCTCTAAGAAGAGACCTTTCCTGTTTCACACAAGTAGGGAGGAAGATTAATAATCAAATCAGTCCTAGCCTTATCAACTTTAATCCCACCTCAAGAAATAGCATGATCTAATGAAGACCATCCCCCCTTCACCATAACGTGACATTTCACCCAATTCAAAGTCAAATTTTCCTTCCTGCACATTTGCATCATGTTATTTAGATTAGACAAGCAATCATCAAAGGAAGATCCAAACACCGAGAAATCATCCTTGACAATTTTCATGCAATGTTCAACTAAATTCGAGAAAAAAAAGAAATTATGCACCTCTGAAAGGTAACATGAGCATTAGCAAGTCCATGGAGCATTCTCCTAAAGGCATATGTACTGAAAGGACAAGTCGAAGTAGTCTTTTCCTAATCCTAAGGGGCAAAAGAGATTTGATACAGCCAGAATATCCATTTTAAAGGCAATAGAAAACGTCCTACTAACCTCTCTAACATATGAAGTGGGAAATGATATTTCCTGGTGGCAGCATTCAATTTTCTATAGTTGATGCAACACACCACCCATGTTGCACTCGAGTGGGAACTAAGTCATTCTTGTCATTCCTAATCACTGTAATACAGTCTTCTGAGGGATAACTTAAAGAGGACTAACCCACTAACTATCAAAAATGGGATAAATAATCATATGGTCTAACCTCTTAAGCACTTCCTTTCTATGCTGCACAAAAAAGGTACTAATACCCTTGATATGCCCTAAAGTCCAACCTCTGGCCTCCTTGTTCTCTATAAGCAAAGAAATCAATTATTCCTCTCAGTCCTGATCTAAGTTAAAAGCAATAATCACATGTAAAGATTCATCGAGTCCCAGAAATAAGTAATTCAGAGAGTCAGGAAGAGGTTTCAATTTTAGAGAAGTAGGAGGGCATTAGACTCAGAAGCAAAAGCAATCAAATAGCCAGTAGTAGAGTACAAGTCATTAAATTCAAACACATCATATTCACATTCATCATCAATTAGAAAGGACTTATACTCAGCAACAATCGTATCCAGAAACTCATCATCAAACACAAAATCTTCTACCCAATTAAGTGTAGCAGTCTCCATTTCCTCAAAACCAGAAGGATATCTTTGCAAATTAAAGATATTCAATTCCAAAGTTATATTACCAGAAAACTATTTTATCATGCCATTTCTGCAGGAGTATTGGCAGTGGCCAAGAAAGGGTACCCTAAAATAACATGGACTTGATTGGCAGCATTACCCACCTTCTAAGTCTCATGCACAACAAAGTCCACTAGGTAAATACATTCACCGACCTTAATCAACACATCCTCTACCACAACCCTAATCAACCTAGTCCATCCATCGCCTAGCTGGATGACCATCTTGGTAGGTTTCAGCCCACCCAGCCCTAACCTCTTATGCTCAGTAAAGGTTAACAAATTAACTTGGCCCTTAAGTCAAGTAAAGCTCTATGAATGAGCTGGTCCCCTATGATTATAGAAATAGTAAGGCAATTGGGGTCCTTATACTTCATTGAAATCTTATGAAAAATGATAGAACTAGCATCTGACACTAAGAAAGCCTTCTTAGGAACACAAGTGGCTCTCTTGGTAGTACATTAGTCACTTGCTCCTGTCTAGCAGATAACTGGTGAGTAAAATAAGCACATGAACTCAATGTATGATCTAAGGCCTAATAGTGAGAACAAAACACCATAAACGTCTAAGAAGTTTGGGGAGTTTGAAAGATAACTCCTTCAACATATTTTCTAAGATTGCAATCTTAGACTTTAAGTGATTCACATCTAAAATAGGATACATTCCACCCCTAGCAATCCAACAACTTAGACTATCATCCCTAGTGGTTTTTCAATGCATAGTCTTCTCAGCTAAGTCCTCTAAAAATTCCCAAGAAGCAGTGGCGCTCTTAGAAAAAAAACCATCTTGGCATATGGACTCTAACATGGTTTGGGTTCATTGGTCAAGTCCTGCATAAATAATTTAGCACAAATGCGTTTGGTCAATAAACCATAATGAGGACACTGGCTAACAAATTCTTGAGCCTATCTGAGTATTTTCAAAATAATTCCCTTTCTAGTTGAACAAACTAAATTATTTCATTCCTTAGCTTTACTGTCTTAGCATTAGAAAAATATTTTCTCAAGAACAACTTAACAAAGTTATCCTAAGTAGAAACAAAATTAGCAGTCAAGCTATACATCCATTTTTTAGCAGCATCAGTTAAAGCAAAAGGAATTTATTTCATTCTCACCACATCAACAGATATATTAGGGAAAAACAAGATTTCTCTTAGGGATGGGTTTAATCCTAGCAAGTCTTTTTCTCTATCTCTAACCATCCAATCATGCAATGCCCACAACCTCACAAGTATTTTGACAATTTGTTTTTATTTCTTCACACTAAAAAAACAGAAAATACAAACCTAAAAAAAAACAAAAGCTAAAAGTAAAATTAAACAGAAAATAAAACTTTTAATTTAAAACAATTTATATAGAAAATTCAACACAATCACAAATAATATGCATATATATTTTTCAATTTTTTCCATCCCAAAAAGTGCAAGAAATTCAAAATAGAAAATTATTTCTAAAAATAATAGAAAATTCCAAAAATTCCTAAAAATTCCATAAAAATTCCCTATGACTCTAAAATCCCTAAGAATCTACTAAAAATTCATAGTCTCAAAATCAATCCCAGATTAGCATAAAAAAACAAAGTAGAAGCTTGAAAATTTTTTTTAAAAAAAACTTGCACTGATCTGATTGGATCCTTAGTTTTAGATTGGTTGTGAGTGTTCACAGTTGTTGTTTTGGTTCTTTTTCAGCTCTAAATTTTTTTCAAAGAAAATTAACTCTAAACTAACTAAAAGCAAAAGTTAAACAAAAGAAAATCAAAATATAACTCTAATAAAAAGAAGAACACAAGAAATCTAAACTAAAAGTACTAAAACTAAATAAACACCCATTAAAATTGAAATCAAAAAGTACGAAAAGAAACAAAAATGAATCAATGGACTAAACTATGACTTAATTTAACACCCAAACCAATTCCAAAAACCCATCCTCAGCAAAGGCACCAAAAAATGTGTGCGGCTTGTATAAAGCCTAAGTTTTAAATCGCGTATTGTTTTAGTTGTAGCACTTGAGGGTTGCTCCCCAAGGATGGTGTTTGAAATCTAAATTAAAGCCAAAACAACTCATTGCCTAACTCTATCTACAATTGAATTGAACTTCAAGAGAGCAAAATAGAATTCATTCATGAAAACTGCAATCAATCTGACATCAACATACAGACCCTAATTTGAAATACTAGGCCTATCACAAATCAATTCAAAGCATGGACATTCTAAAATCTAGTAAAAATGAGAAAGATGGAGGAACTTTACTACCTAAAGCATTTAGCTTGTGTCCAGGTAATGAAGAATAGGAAGAACATCTTCAATCAAAAACCAAAGTATGGCAGATTGAAGTAAGGGAATTGCAAACATTGGGCAACGCTTAAACCAAAAATCCATATTAAATTCAACTCGAAAGCCTTAAATCTCTCTCTTAAATTGAACAAGAACTTGAGTAAATTACCAATTTCTAGAATCTAGAGAACCAAATTTAAAGTTCAAAACTAAAATGAAAACTAGAAAAGAACAAAAAATTAAACCCTATTCTCTGCTATGCTACTCTTGTTTTTGCCTTTTTGAACATGAGCCCCCTCCTAGCTCTTGAGTACTCCCATTAAATCCCGAATTGAAGTCTTGTCCAAGATTTGTAACTTCTAAATGATGATGATCATGTTAATGATGGTGAATGAGAGAGGAGAAAGAAAACACTAAATAAAGAGATGCAATGACGTGGACAGTTTTGGGTGTGAAGAAGAAGATGAATGCGTAGAAAAGAGGGTTGGGCTCCTCGAGTTTCAGTGGGTAGCGCAGTAGCAAAAGGAGGACAAGAAGCTAAAACAAAGAGGGGTTGGGGGTTACGTGCATTGCACGTTAGGCAAATAAGTAAGAGGGGGAAGGCTAGGTGAAAGGGGTCATGGAGTTGGGCCAAAGCTGAGAAGAACATGCCCATGGAGAAGGGGGAGAAAGAAGAGGAAGGTTGGTGACCTTTGCTAGGCTTCTAGAGAAGCAATGGACCATTGGGCCAAGGAAAACAAACAGGCCCGAACTAAGGGAAATGAGGACAGTTGGTGGGTGTGTGACTTGGCCCACCTAACTGAGCTACTGAGTTGGGTTTTCTTTCTTTTCTCTCTTTTCTTCTTCAACTTGATCCAACTCTTAGTCTTAATTGAGTAAATTATTTATTTTTTCTAAATTTTTCTAATTGCTTCAAAATAAATGAAAAAATATTAAAATCCTCATTTAATTATTTATCTTATAAAAATACTAGATAATAAAAGGGCATAACATGACGTCATTTCGGGTTGAACTGGAGCTCAACTCCAAAAGCTACCTAGATTGAGTTCAATCTAACGTAAGAAGTGCAATGATGAGAAATGCTTCAAGATGGTTATTCTTAAGATAAAAGAGTATGCATCCTCATGGTATAAGGACTTGAAGAGGAATCAAGCAAGGGAAGCTATGTCTAAGATTGAGACATCGTCAAAGCTAAAGAAGCATATAGACAAGAGGTCCTTGGTGTCTTTTTATAAGGAGGAGTTGTACTTCAATATCACTTCTTTTAGCTAAGAGAATCTCAAGATGGAAAAGTATATTAGGGATTTGAACAATTCTAAATGACTGTTGGTTTGAATACAGAGTCTGGGCTTAGAATTGCTAGATTCATGAAGAGTCTATAATCCAACATTACTAAAAAGGTAGACTTACAACCTTGGCTCTTATCTGAGGATGTATGCAATCTAGCTATTAAACCTGAGAAGCAACTCAAGGGTAGGAAACTCTACCCAAACCCCCTCTCAAATTAATCTTACATTTGTATGAAGGGGTATACTACTTACTCCAAGATCGAAGCTACCCCAACCCCTACTGAAGCCCTAGATAAGAGTAAGAGAATTACTAGTTAACCTCATATAGGTTAGAAGGAAAGAATTACTTCAATTATCATAGCTATGGGCATTTTCAAGCATACTGTCCAAATAAAAAGAGTCTCACTACTAGAGAGGTGAAAGAGATATAAACTCTTGAGGAGACAGCATGTGATGAAAAGTATAAGGCTGAGGATCTTACTTTGATTAATCTAGATGTCAGTGAATTATTGGTAATCTGAAGAGCTCTTGATGTCAAAGAGGTCCCCCTTGAGCCAAGCTAAAGGGAGCAAATCTTTGACACTAGGTCTACAATCAGAAGCTAAGTATGAGAGCTAATCATTCATATATGAAGTTGTACCAATGTCACCTTAATGGCACTCATCGACGAGCTATAATTGCCCACTAAGGTGCATCCAACTCCCTAAACTCTCCAATGGCTCAAAGGGTGAGGTAACTATTTCCAAACAAGCTATTATTTTATTTTTATTGGTCTATATTGTCGTAAAGCATTATGTAACGTCCTCCCTATGGATGCATGGTTAATTATTACTTGGCAGACCTTGGTTATATGATAATCATGTGATTCATGACGGGCATGCTAACACATATGCATTCATACATAAGGGTCGTAGTCTCACTGTGACCCCATTATCTCCAGCCAAACATCATAGGTTTAGACCTTGGAAAGGAAGTTAGAAAATCCTCTACATAAGTGAGACATGGGTAGGGAGAGCCATTAAGAGTTAGCCTATATTTCTTTTGTTCTTGGTAGAATTAACACAAATGATGAAGGAAACTCGTAAATCCTATAACTCAATCACTCTTGAGAGAGTTTGAGCATGTATTCCCCAATTATTTACCTTGGGTCTCCCTCTTCTGAGAGGAATTGAGCACCAAATTCATCTCTTATTGGGTGCTCCATTGTCAAACAAGTCAACTTATAGGTATAATTCTAATGAAGAGCTTCAAAGGTTAGTCTAATAGTTGTATGACCATAGGTATATCATGGAAAGCTCGAGTCCTTGTTTGGTTCCTAGATTTTTGGTAGCTAAGAAAGACTGGACTTGCCGTATGTGTTAACTCTGACACCATAAACAACATTATCATTAGGTATAGATTCCCTATTCCGCAGTTGGATGATGTGCTTGATGTATTGTATAGTCCAAGGTCTTCTCCAAAATAGATCTTAGAAGGATGATCAAATTAGAATAAAGTAAAGTGATGAATGGAAAAACCACATTTAAGACCAAGTATGGGTTACATGAGTGGCTTTCTGTGCATTTGGTCTATCCAAAGCTCACAGTACCTTTATGAGACTTATGAATGAGGTCCTAATGCCTTTCATTTATAAATTTGTTATAGTGTATTATGATGATATATTGGCGTATACCTATGATGAAGCATCTCATGCTGAGCAACTTTTCATGTCTTTCATTGTTTGAGGCAAATAAAATTATATGTGACTTAACTAATGTGAACTATTTTCACCCCAAGTTGTTTTTCTTGGCTATGTCATTTCGAAAGAGGCATCCAAGTAGATGAGTCCAAGATTAAAGCCTCAAAATTTGGCCTATGTTTAACTCTATCATGGAGGTAGGAGGCTTGCACAACTTAACATCATTCTCCCTCAAAATTCATCAAAGACCTTAACTTAATCATGGCTCCCTTGACCAAGTGCATGAAGAAGGTTCTCTTGTATGGATAAAGGTTGCCCAAAAGGCCTTTGAGGCAATTAGAGATAAGCTATGTTTGACTCGCATCATGTCCCTCCTAATTTTTAAGCTCTTATTTCAAGTTAATTGTGCTGCTAGTGGATTAGCATAGGGGTGATCCTCACTCAAGTTGAGCACCCTTAGCTTATTTTAGTAAGAAGTTGAGTAGCCCTAAACTCAACTACCTAAGCTACATTTGACTTGCATCTGGGCTCTCGCTTATTGGAATCAGTACCTCAAGCCAAAGCCTTTTATAATACATTTAGATCATAAGGTCTTGTCTTACATCAATGGAGAAGTTAAGCCCAACTTAAGGCATGCCAACTAGGTGGAATGTCTCTAAATTTTCTCTTTTATTTGCAAGTACAAGGATGGTAAGAAAAATGTGATGGTCGATGTTCTCCTAAGGAGACATACTATTCTCTATATACTTGAGGCTCTTAGGATTTTATTTTATCCAGGAACTCCATAACGAAGATGAGGATTTCTAAGAAGTCACTGGGAACCCCAAGCTCATGAGTCATACATTTTGTAAGATGGGCTTCCTTCAAGAACAATAAGCTACGAGTTCCTCAAGGCCCTCTAAGGTAGGTACTTGTAAGTGAAACTCATGGTGGCATATTGGGAGGTCATTTTGGCATCTACAAAGCAACTGAGATTTTAAAGGGGTATGTCTATCGGCCTAGAACGGCAAGTGATGTCCATAATGCTGCCTTCAATTGTGCTACATGCCATCAAGCCAAGAGTACCTTTCACCAATGGTTATGTACTCCTCTGCCAATACCAATTGACTGGCAGGAAGACGTGAGCATTGACATCATTTTGATTTTTCCAAGAGCCCAAAGAGGGTATGATTCTATTATAGTTGTGGTTGCTTGATTCTTGAATACCCCTCACCTTATTTCATGACATGAGAGTGATGTTCTCTCTCATATTGCTCACCTTTACATTAAGGAAATCAACAACCTTTATGGGGTGCTAATAAGTATTGTTTCTAATCAAGATACTAAATTTTGATCTCACTTTTGGAGATGTTGAAGGAAATTATAGGGAAACAAGCTCCTATTTGACACTAGTTGCATGCCACTCTCAAACCTATGAGCAAACGGAGGCCACCAACCGAACTTCATCCACCTTGCTGAAAGGTTAGGTGAGAAAAATCCTTAGTGAATGCGATCCAAAGCTCTCATGTGTGATTTTCCCACAGCCGAACTCTTACTTATGCTACATCTCACTCTCCATTTTAAAGTGGTTATAGATTCAATCTTCTTACTCTTATAGATCTTTTTCCTCTTCCCATTTGGCACGTGGTTAGCTTTGAGGCCCAAGAGAGACCTAAAGAAATGAAGAAGCTCCATGAGAAAATTATAGCCCACATAGAGAAGGTCAATGCCTCTTATAAGACTAGAGCAAACAAGCATAGGAAGCCTTTAGCTTTCAATATGGGTGAGTTTGTATGGTTATACCTAATGAAGGAGAGGTTCCCACCAAGAAGGAAAAATTTTGGCTAGCGAAGATGGTCCCTTTGAGGTGCTTGGAAGAATTGGAGACTATGCCTATAAGTTATAGAACTACCGGGTGAAATGAATGTGAGTGTTGCATTCAATGTAGGTGATCTTCCACCTTATGTGAAAGATGACTGTGAAGATTTAAGTGCAAATCCTTCTCAAGAGGGGAGGTTGATGTACGCCACACCCCATGCCTACTATTGGTTCCACCTATACACTCACCAAAGTCATACTCAAGCTTTCAACATCAAGACTGCCTCTAAATCAGCACAACCTCGATTTTTGATTACCTTTTTACCCACAAAATGAAGTCTAATTGAGGCATTCTATGCTTCATTTAGAATCTTAAGAATCTACTTAGGAAATTGAAATAAATTTTGATAGTGTTTTACAATTTGTTTACATAAAACGGTGGCACCTAACTCCTACAGTGCAGATTTTTCCTTAGAAATTACTGAATTTGGTGAACTTTGGTTCTTACCTAGCAATACTTAAATGATGCAACTCCTAGTTTATTTAGTTCCTTAAGATGTCTATTCTATCCCCATATACTAAAAATTGGCATAGAATTCTAAGTGAGAAATGGTCAAGATTATATGAAATGTGCACAAAATTCAGTTTTGGAGTAGTCAAGATTTTGACTCAATTCAGACAAAATGCAGTTGTAAACCATCAAGAATGAAACTCCAATTATGGCACTCTCATTGGATGAGTACAACTCTCTAGAACTTCCTAGAAGATGGGAGAGAATGTGGAAATTCCTGCTCATAGAATTTGTCATTATCCTTAGACTGCTTATTTATTTCGCGAGATAATTTGTAAAAGTCTTTCCAATTCACTTTCCAAACTAATGTATCAATTAATTTCCCTCATTTTAGGTATTTATAAACTTATTCCTTAATGTATTCTTAGATTTGATAAATGAATGAATTAAAAGACACAAGACCACTTTCTTCAAGCATCTCTTGATCTTTATGTCATTTTTACAGTGGTAATTTAAAGTTTTTTCTTCAAAATTTCTCTTTAGTGGTTATAAGCCCTTAGGATAGAGATTGGTTGTAGAGTATTTATCTTTCTTTAAGACCTCAATTTCAGGCTCTAATCTACGAACCATATTGATTGTTAGATATTGAATACACAGAAGAACATCCATTTTTTTATACTTCTCTTAAGCATTTTATCACCTTGGGACTTGTGGAATCATCCTCATTAGAATCACCCATGGCATGGAAAGAATCCCTGACAGTTCATCAGCATTTTTGTAGGAACTTAAGATAACTAAAAAATTGAAATTTACAAAAACAACCAAGGAGCACAAACTAAGTTCAAGTTTCACTCCTAGTAATGATGTATACTCTAGAACCATCTGTGCACTTGGATTGTCTACCAAATTCTCCAAAATGGAGGTTCACATGAGCAAACCACATAGACCCTCAAATCCTACACATAAGCATAAAATTTGAAATTTCAGCTCTAAATGGTAAGAATTAAATAAAGGATCCAAAAATAAGTAAGAAGGGGACAATTACCTCTCGAACTCATGCAAGAAGGGAGGCCCTAAAAGCTTGGGCAGAACCAGCAATGGAATTTTAGATAGGACAGAATCTAACTGGGTGGACGAATGAGGAAGAGCAATCGTGCCATAATTTTTATTGACTGCATGACCTAGCAACAAGTGAAAACACTCAGTGATTGCCGCTAGGTATAAAACTATGCCGTTAAGAGTGGGCGACCTGCCACAAACCACAACCTCAGTGATCAACCCCGCAGGTATCCCATTCATGCTAGTCTTATTTCAAAACCCAAAAAAAAAAAACAATTGAAAAAAAAAAAACCTGCCAGGGTGCAAGCAACATTTATCCATTTGCGTCAAACATGGCCCTATAACTATGTAAAAAAGCTGGGCACCTTTTCAATTCTTTCTCTTTATGTCAAACATTTTTCTTAAAAAAAATTTTCTCAAGATGATTTTATAGCTGTGACACTTTCAAACCTAAAACTTTTTATAGGTGCGAGACCTTCAAGTCTCTTTTTTTTTTTTTTTTTTTTTTTAAGTGAGGTGAAACTTGAAGCCTCAAAATGATGTTATTAGTTTGGGATGTTCAAGCCTCAAAATGATTTTATATATGTGAGACCTTAAGGTCTCAAAGTATTTTTAAATCACCTTATTTTTCTTGATGGAATTTCAACCCCTTGGGATGAGACATAGGCCCCAAATTTTAAAACCATTCTTTCTAAATGGGATCCAAAATTTTCAACACCTTTTCCTCAACAGAACTTGAAGTCCTAGGGCGAGGGTTGGACCCCAAAACCACTCTTTTATTCACTTTTTCATCTGCATCCATCTTTGAGAACATCGCATACTTCGTCCTTCTCCCCAAGGACCTCAACCAAAGTGGGGGAAGCACTAAATTGGTGACCATAGGATTTTAGATAGATAGCATGCTTGCATGTCTTGTGCATTGTCGCTCGATGAAGATGATAACCTAATCCACTGTGGTGAAGCAGAAACATACTTGGATTCCCAGGAATTAGCCTATAACTAAAATAGTTCCTATGGAAAAAACTTCGATGAAGTTCTCAGAGCATTGCCTTAAGCATTTGAAAACCCAAAAGTCTCGAAAACAATTAAAAAAAAGTTTGGGAGCCTGAACTGGGACCTTAAGCATCAGTGATTGAGATGGTAACCAATAGGGCAGTGCATTGCCTCATGTTAGAAGCCTCACAAACAATTAACATAAGGCAAAAAAAGTGAGTTGGTGGCATGATACTTGTTGCCACTAGTAGCCAGTGACAACTTCAAGTTACCCAGCGGCTTGTGTTGGGGCCTAGCGACAGTATAGGCCATTGGGTCTTGCCTTGCTCCGACTTAATAAGCCTCGTGTGTTTTTACTTATGAGATTGCAAGAAGTGGTCTAATTAGCACAGTTTACAATCATTAGTGTCAATCACGTATTTCTACCCCTTTTTATCAACATTTGACGAATAAATTGAGTTGACTTAGGCCCTCAATTTATAACATGCTCAGTGAAGTTACCTTGCCAGGGCCACAATTAAGGACCCTCACCTCTCATTTGTGGAGGAGCTCTGCCACCTCTCATTTAATTAGGACGCGCTTCCTTAGTGGGGAAAATTGCACCCCTCTCTCTACGTTTAGGAAAACACTCCCTATAATCTCTCTGTCTTCATGAGACACTTTCAAGTAGTGAAATTATTCTCAAATCCTCAACCAAATCCTTTTGAAATTGGAATAATCATTATTCTGCCGTGAGGAAGGAATCAAGTGCTCATTGCTTTGTCACTTTACTTGGATCGAGGCATGTCCTGAGGGCCAAAAACCAGAGACAATAATTTGTTTAGTGGTTTCTTTCAATTCTTGCACTCATAAGCATGTTTTTCTTTTATCCTTATTGAGTATTTGTTTAATATTCTTTTTTTGTACATAAAATAAAAGTATGTTTAAATAAAGTGATCGTAGTATTAATTGCTTTCTTGTACATTTTCAATTAGCTTATAAAAAGGCTTGATAACAAGTGATCAACAAAATATTTCTCTTTTTATTTGCCACACCAAATAACATTTTATTTGTCACACCAAATAAGACTGAATCATGAAAATGCCTTTTGCATTGAAGTAGAAAAATAAAAGTTTTAATACATTTATTTCTATTTGTTCCACCAACCCGTAAAACTAAAATATAGCTGCCCCTATTTTAACCGAGCTCAACATACACCTGATCCGTATTTTATCCGAACCGGTATACACCTGACCCGTATTTAAACCGACTGTCCAAACTAATAGTTCTAGCTATGATGTTATTTTTTTCCTTCGTTGTGCCACTAAGTTTTAATTTTAGACCCAAAATGCCATAGGATCACCTGATCACGTGCTGTAGTGGGTAAAGCATGATCTTTGATTTTTTTTTTTTTTTAAGAATTTATTAACAAGTGGAAGGCAAAGAAAAGGAAAAAGAAAAGAAACTAAAGAATCAAAGGACGGTGTTAGGACGAGATCAGAGGGTCAAATCGAAATTGAAGGGTTTAAATTTTTTATTAAAACAAGGAAGCTTCTTCATACCTTTAGGCTCTGTTTGATCTTCAGAAAATTTGATGGAAAGAAAAGTTGAAGGAAAAAAATGCGAAGGAATAAAAAGTAGGAAGAAAATGAGTTTTTTTCTCTTGTTTGGATCAAGGAAAAAATACAAGAATTTGAATGAGAAATTTGAATGTTGATGAACTACTTAAATTATTTTGATGTCATCTAAACAATACAAGGTTGGAGAAGGTTGAAAATTTTCCTCAAACTTTCCTCACAATTTTATGAGGAAACTTTTGTCACTTGTTTCTAACAATTTTTCCACCAAACTTTCCTTCATATTTTTTCTTTGTGATTTTCTCTAAACCAAACACAAGAAAAAAAGTAACTTTCCTCAATTTTTTTCTTTCCACCAAATTTTTCAAGGTCCAAACAGAGCCTTAAAAACATCTAATTTTCATCTGAACCATTCTGTCTTGCACCACCAACCCAACACATGATGTGTGACTGCCAAAGGCTACTGCCTAGCCAAAATTGCCACCGCCTAGCTCGCCGCCTTTTGTCAAGTTTGTCGGCAGCGCTTGGCCAACTTCGTTAGCATCTTTGCTGATCCCCACCCCCCTGTCTCTCACCTCTCGCAGCCTTCCCTCACCATAAAATCTCATCCCTTCTCTCTTTGTAGGGGCAAAATAAGCCGTCACTTGTCTCACCAAACTCACTAATAATCGAGGGCTAAGGGCTACCACCAATAGTCTCATTGGTAACCGCACACTGAGCCGTCACATAATGTCCAATAGTTTGACAATCGGCAACCATTGACACAGTGGTGGTTTATTGTTGGCAAGTTGAGAGAGTGGATGATCAGGTGAGCAGCCTTCTTCTACAGTCAATTAATCCATCCTAAAATTATTATCAATTTTCAGTAAAACAAAAAAAAAATTCAAGCACATTTTAACTTGTTAAAGAGGGTTTGCAAGTGTCCTTGTGGCATTTTAGATGAAAATCGACTAACAAATCTATCAATAACTCCTTAACTTAAATTGGACAAACCGGAACAGTACTTAAAACTTTTGCTCGTTGTTTGACCACTACAAACATTATTTTAGATCAAGCAAACTAGACAAAATCAAATTTAGGGTGAAATGCCAAAATTATTTGGTAGTCCTTGTATTGTGGTACTTCAATGGAGTACCGCACGTGCACATCAGATGCCTGGTCCATCATGTGATCAATGATTGTAATAAACACATGAATTTTCAAATTTCATGAACTTTATAATGCGCTAATGAATGTTTGTGTATGGATGAATTTTACAATAATATTGATGAACTTATGTGTATATATATGCTTTTTTCATACCAAAACTATTAATTAAATTTTAATTACTTACACTTTTTCATTTAGACTTATAACGCCCCCAAATGTACATAAATCACTGTTTACGTTTTTTTTAATAGTTTTCCCGATCAGAAATAATAACCTAAATGATCGGGCGTTACCGTCGTCCAACAACGACAAGGCTTTGCTTGTATATGAAGAACTTAGCCGTAATAATTGATGTTTACTATCAAAGGGCATTCATACCATCACAACCATTCAAGCCATTTAGATAAATATAGAAGCTGTTCTAGCATCATCAAAACCATTCAACCATCTCAAGGATTACACCACAATATAGAATTTTGATAAAATATACAGTTTCAATACCAAAATACATAACAATATAGTGTTATAAACATCTCAACGCTAATACCACTGCAAGAAAAATGATTTTTCGTAGCAATTTTATTGTAGCAAATTTAAATTTGCTGCAATAATCTAAAAGTAGTAAAATAATTATAGCATATCTAATATTGCCACAAAAAGTTGAGTGTGTTGTGGCAAGTAGCCAAAATTGCCACAAAAGACATTTATGTTTTTTAAAAAAGGGGTTAGTTTTAGAGGGAAATTTTTATCTAGTGAAAAGAATTCCCTCCTTCGTTTTTCTTTAATTTTTATTGTTAGAATGCCTTTAATCTATTTTTTAGCCCCCTTCTGCAGACCTAGGACGGTGGTCTCGATGACCAGTCAGTGAGTCGGGGTCCAGGGGCGACACGCCTGGGTTTGGGGGTTCGGGGGTGCAACGTGGCCCCCGATAGGGGTTCGGGGCGACGCTCCCGAAACTGACTGCGTACGTGATGTATGGGTTGGGGTTAGCTCTAAAACCTAAACCCTATGTTGACGCCGAAAAGATGATATTTTTACAGTACCTTTCTGCTTAATTTATGCTCGGAATAATTGCAATTGTTAGGTTTTTATTTGACTTTATTTTGTTTTGTAGGTATTGAATAATTTGAGAAAAAGACGCGAAAAAGATGAAAGAAGGCTGAAAATTGAAGAACTGGGCCAAGTTGATTCAAATCCGAACCAAGCAACAATAACAAAAACAAACCCAAAAAAAAAATAAAAGAAGACAAAAATTGAAAAAGAAAAAAGCCCAGTCACGCGCAACACACGTGACGCGACCATATTCCCTCCCCCCTTTTCTTCTCTCTCTCCTCTCCTTGTTCTCAGCCCCATAACCCCTGAGCCCCTCTGCCCTGTTCTTCTTCTTCTTCATCAATCACATAGCCCCGTAACCCCCTTCCCCTACCTGGTTTTTCATCTCCTCCTCACAGCCTTTGGCTCTCTCTCTCCCTTCTTTACACCTAGAACCCGAAAAGACCGGGACTTTAATGGGAGGGAGTGATGACTGGTGGAATTGAAGACCCTTGGCGTTGAAAGCAGAAGGCGGTCACAGTTAAAAAAGGAAGGTCGGGCAGCCACGATTTGCGGGGTATGCTAGGTTGTAGTTTAAATTGTTGATATTTAGTTTAGTTAATTTGAAGTTTAGTTTCGGGATTTTCAATTTTCTGGGAGTTAGGGTTCATGTTCGAATTTTTGTTTTGGCGTTTGATTTCAATTGCTGATAGAATCAATATCTTGCCATGTTCATTGATGTAAGTCTCAAGGGTAGGAACAACCCAAGCCAACTTACAACAAGGACACTAGAAAACAAGCAAACACCCAACGGCCAAGGAGGCACGGCCGTGCTTAATGGCACAGGGTGACCGTGCTAACTTGCTGCCTAAGCACGCCTAGTTTGTGATTTTCACGGTTTCGAGATGGCTTTTGTGTTTGGGCTCAAAACTGAATCAAAGCAAGAATTCTTGTCCTTGATTAAGCTTGAAATGAATATGAATACAAAAAGAGAAGAGAGGAATGAAGATCACTTATTAGAACATGAAAAGGAGAGCTTTGGTTTAAGGAACCCAAAGCTAACTTCATGAACTTTAAGTGAATTCAATGGAATCTGGATAGTTCTAAGCCTTGTGATTAGATAAGATACACCACTAATCACTTAACTTAGGGCCCTTAATCTTTGATTAGGATACAGATACACTACCTAATCAATGATTAAGACTCACTTGAACACCACCTTAATCGGCCTAATTAAGGATAAGCAAGTTAAGTGTTTAAGAGGAACTCAAGACACAAAGTCTTTTCTCAAAGTTTTAAACTCAAAATCTGATTGATGAAGTGAGAAGTACACGGCCTTATATAGCCACTAAAGTCATGAAACAACCTTTCCCTCTAAGGGAGGAAAGGTATTAGTCTAGCTAAGCACAGTTATACAAGGTTTAAACTAAAACAAAGTAAAACCGGTACAATCAAGCTTAATACACAAGTTTACTTATACTAAGACCTTTCTTAATATCTAAGGCATAATTGTGACTCATTTTCCTTCCTTGGAGGGCAAAGATACACGGCTGCCACCTAGCAAAAGGCTGCTGAATTCAAGCTTGACATATGTGTTGGTGGTGGCCGAATACATGCTTGTAAAACGTCTTCTTCTTTATTCTCCCACGTGTCTCTCTCCTATGGGGCTGAGTGACAGCTTACCAAGCAGCTCATTTTGACCAAGTACGCAAGCTTACACCTTAGGCAAGCCCCTTGAAGGAGGAAAACTACTAGGCTAAGTAACCGGGTGTCAACTAGTCAGTTTCTGCCTCAACTTGTCATGCATGCTTGACGCATCAAATGCTGACTAATTGCTACGTTTCTTACATGGATGGAAACCTACCCTTCATTTTGAATCATAGCATTTGGACGTCATTTGCCCCTTGAATCAGTCTGATTTCCCAAACCGTGCAGATTGGACTCCAAAACAGTACAGGTTTACTAATTAGCTTAATTCACTAACCAATTGAACTCCAAATCTGGTAATTCCAATTGGACATGAAAGCTAAGATCTTGAGCGTTTCAAGGATACAAAAATTGGACACTTAAACCTCATGGAAGATTAAGAAATGTAGTCACCAAAACTGGGTAAAATCTGGATGTAAACTGTCTTCAGGGCAGTTTGTGTATCTTGGTTTTATTGGCTAATTTGAGAGGGTAAATGAAATCCAAATGGGATGAAACTTGATTTTCTGGAAAGCTGGCTTCGTGAACTTCAATCTCAATGCAAAATATCGGACTTAAACCTTAAAGAAGTTTAAGTAATTAACCTCTCAAAATCGGGTTTGCTGCAAGAAGCAAACCATGACCTGCTATTTTAGGTCTTAAACAAAATAAGGATGATTTATTCATCCTTCAAACACCAAAATGAAATTACCTAATTGATTTGCTTCTTTTAAATCAAGGGGCATGGAGGGATTTCCATCACTCTCCCCTTGTTGAAAAAGATTTGTCCACAAATCTAATTAAGTAATTACTTCTTCTCCTTACTTCAGTTCTGGCTGAAATAAAATTAGCCATGAAAACAAGTCTCTCTTGAATTTAGAGACTCTTTTCTTTTCTCTCCCCTTGCTGATCTGAATGGTAGACGTAGGGGACTTCTTGGACTTGCTTCGAACCAATTCTTCAAATGCTCTTAACTCAAAATTAGGAGCTTTTGGTAATGGTTCTGAAATGGATTGACAGAAATTTGGGTTGAGTGTTTTAGGTGTGGGTGGAGTGGGAAAAAATGATGGTGGTTCATGAAAAGTGGTGGGAAGGCTGAGATGCTCATGGCTTCTAGGTGGATGGTGGATGTTTAAAGTGAGCATATCACCTTTATTTGCCTCAATCTCTATCTCCTCAAGATCATCTTCTTCATCCTCTTCTTTTTCCTCCTCTAATTCGACCTCCTTCGGTTCTTCCACCAATGGCATCTTCTTTTCCTCTTGATTTTCCCCCTCTCTCACGGCTTTCCTTTCTTCCAAGGTAGTGACCTTGTTGTTTGGGCAATCCGTGGCTAAGTGTCCAAGCCGTTGGCACTTGAGACACCTCCTAAGTTGTGGGGGAAAGATCATTTGTGGGGTTGGTTTTTTTTTGTGGGGTGGAAGGAAATGAACCCGTGAGCTTAATGGAGATACTTTCTTTCATGGGCATGCAAGTGGATGGGTAAAAGGAACCCTTCAACTTACTACTCAATTTCTTCCAAGTTCTCACCTTCTCTTTTCCTTTCTTTTTCGCTCAAACTTGTAATTATTCCACCACTGAAGTGCACAACCTCTCAATCTTGAAATAAGCACTTCGAACTTCTATTGGTCATTAAGGATACAACAAGTAAAAACTCGTTCCACCTTAGATAACCAACCTATGAACTTTTCCTTTTCGCCACAAAATTTTGGAATTACAAAGCAAGCATATCCAATATCAATAAAAGCTAGTTCTTTCTCCAAGTTCATTGAAGATGGCATGAAGGATGAGGACTAGGGTTCTTTGTGGATTGATTTGAAACGTAAGTAGGCTATTTGTGTTTGCATTCAATTTGGGAGCGTGGGGTTCAGGCAAAGATCTGAACTTGCTCTGATACCAAAATTGATGTAAGTCTTAAGGGTAGGAACAACCCAAGCCAACTTACAACAAGGACACTAGAAAACAAGCAAACACCCAACGGCCAAGGAGGCACGACCGTGCTTAATGGCACGGGGTGACCGTGCTAACTTGCTGCCTAAGCACGCCTAATTTGTGATTTTCACGGTTTTGAGATGGCTTTTGTGTTTGGGCTCAAAACTGAATTAAAGCAAGAATTCTTGTCCTTGATTAAGCTTGAAATGAATATGAATAGAAAAAGAGAAGAGAGGAATGAAGTTCACTGATTAGAACATGAGAAGGAGAGCTTTGGTTTAAGGAACCCAAAGCTAACTTCATGAACTTTAAGTGAATTTAATGGAATCTGGATAGTTCTAAACCTTGTGATTAGATAAGATACACCACTAATCACTTAGCTTAGGGCTCTTAATCTTTGATTAGGATATAGATACACCACCTAATCAATGATTAAGACTCACTTGAACACCACCTTAATCGGCCTAATTAAGGATAAGCAAGTTAAGTGTTTAAGAGGAACTCAAGACACAAAGTCTTTTCTCAAAGTTTTAAACTCAAAATCTGATTGATGAAGTGAGAAGTACACAGCCTTATATAGCCACTAAAGTCATGAAACAACCTTTCCCTCTAAGGGAGGAAAGGTATTAGTCTAGCTAAGCACAGTTATACAAGGTTTAAACTAAAACAAAGTAAAACCGGTACAATCAAGCTTAATACATAAGTTTACTTATCCTAAGACCTTTCTTAATATCTAAGGCATAATTGTGACTCATTTTCCTTCCTTGGAGGGTAAAGATACACAGCTGCCACCTAGCAAAAGGCTGCTGAATTCGAGCTTGACATGTGTGTTGGTGGTGGCCGAATACATGCTTGCAAAATGTCTTCTTCTTCATGCTCCCACGTGTCTCTCTCCTATGTGCCTGAGTGGTAGCTTACCAAGAAGCTCATTTTGACCAAGTACGCAAGCTTACACCTTAAGCAAACCCCTTGAAGGAGGAAAACTACTAGGCTAAGTAACCGGGTGTCAACCAGCCGATTTCTGCCTCAACTTGTCACGCATGCTTGACACATCAAATGCTGACTAATTGCTACGTTTCTTACATGGATGGAAACCTCACGATGTCTAGATTACCCTCCTTTTTGAATCATAGCATTTGGACGTCATTTGCCCGTTGAATCAGTCTGATTTCCCAAACCATGCAGATTGGACTCCAAAACAGCATAGGTTTACTAATTAGCTTAATCCCTAACCAATTGAACTCCAAATCCGGTAATTCCAATTGAACATGAAAGCTAAGATCATAGGCTTTTCAGGGATACAAAAATTGGACACTTAAACCTCATGGAAGATTGAGAAATGTGGTCACCAAAACCGGGTAAAATCTAGATGTTAACTGTCTGCAGGGCAGTTTGTATATCTTGGTTTTATTGGCTAATTTGAGAGGGTAAATACAGTCCAAATGGGATGAAACTTGATTTTCTGGAAAGCTAGCTTCGTGAACTTCAATCTCAATGCAAAATATTAGACTTAAACCTTAAAGAAGCTTAAGTAATTAACCTCTCAAAACCGGGTTTGCTACAAGAAGCAAACCATGACCTGCTATTTTAGGTCTTAAGCAAAATAAGGATGATTTATTCATCCTTTAAACACCAAAATGAAATTACCTAATTGATTTGCTTCTTTTAAATCAAGGGGCATGGAGGGATTTCCATCATTCATGAACTATTGAAGCTTAGTGGTGTTGTTGTTTCTTTTTTTCCTGGTTCGATTGCAATTTTCTTCTCTGCTTGCCATGTTTGATTGCAATTTGAGTTGAAATTTTGCAATTTGGGTCTAGAATAACATTCAATCTAGGTTCAAGTTTGATATATTTCGTTGAATTCGAACCACTTTCTTCTCTGCTTTGATTTTGCACATTGCTGTTGTAAGTTTGGTTGGTTGGGCCTTTGGTTCATCTGAGTTATGCTCTACCTCTGTTCTTCCCTGTTTTCTGCGGCTGAATAGGACAGCTTTGTTATGTGTTTGCATTGAGTGTTGGGATGACAATGTTCGGACTTGTTGGTACCAGCCAATCCTTTTGGTGCTCGTGTTTGAAATGTTCATTAATCGCTATTTCTAATTATTCGTAAGGCTAGTTTCTCTCTCCTAGGTTTCGCCCGTCCTAATTATCGCATTTTAGCTTTAGGGATTTTGCTTCTGAGGAGTTAGATCGGTGATTCGACATTGTTTTTCTGGTTCATTCATCCTTTTTCAAATAATTTGTGAGTTCTTTGTTTCCTATTCTCCGTTCATTCGTTCGTTCGTTCGTACATTTGTTGGATCAATGTTCATTCATTCCTATATTTGGTTGTTTAACTTAGCATGAGTTGGATCTTGTCAAATTGATCAATCGTTGGATCCTATATTTGGCTATTTAACTGAATATTTGGTTGTTTCCTGTTCTTCGTTCGTTCGTTCGTGCATTCCTAGGATTTCGTTTAACTAAATATGAGTTGGATCTTGTCAAATTGATCAATCGACTTGCCGTTTCTTTGTTAGATAAACTTGTAATTGGCGTTAATTATTTGCTTTATTGCAATGGGTTATTTCTATGCATGAACTATTGATTAAATGAATTAGAATTGTTTGTCCTACTATATGTTAATCCTTAATTGTATGCTAGCCACTAGGGGCAGGAATTTTGAGAGTTTTTTTAGTCTATGACGCTTGTCTTTGTGCTACAGAAGGCCGAAGCATTAGTGAGGCTAGCTACTTGATGAAACAATGCATGCCATTGGATGTTGAGAAATGGGGTCATATACATGTAGATAAGAAAAGAAAATTCTTGATGAAGCTGAAGGTTTTCACCCAAGTCTAACATTATCCATCGTTAACCCCCACCCCTTTTTTTCGTTATTAACATTTTCTACTATATATGTAGGATATGTTTAAATTGCCTGAAGGTTGTCATGTGGAAAGGGCAATTGAGCAGCGTTGCAAGGTTTGGTATAGGAAATGGCGCTATGACTTAAAGCAAAAAGCATACAATGACTATGCTACTGTTGCTGATAGGCGTGCAAATCCACCCAAGGAAGTTGATCCAGAACAATGGAAATGGTTAGTCAATTATTGGGATGGTGAGAAATTCAGGGTAAGTTGAATGCTCTATTTTTTACTACCTCACAAATCATTGGATCATGTTGTATTATTGTTATCTGAACATATACCAACTATGATTGTTTACTTATTTTTTCTATTTTTGTTGGTAATCCTAGCGCCACAGTGAGATAAATACCAAAAGTCAGAAATCTCAGAAAATGTTAGCAAAAGTTGGGACCAAATCAATTGCTAGTACTTTCTACGAGATGGTAACTAATGTTTGCTGTTGTTTAATACTAGTACTATTGAATATTAATTGTGTTTGTAGCTTAACATATGATTTTTCTTACATGAATTCAGTTGCAGAAACCAATGGCTGTGTGTAACGATTCAAATGCAGAGTCTCAACTACAAATTGAAGAGGAAGAACCATATTATTTACAATTATGGAAGATTCAAAGAAAGAAGAAAAATGGGACTTGGTCAGATGAGCTAGCAGAGAAGGCATAGAAGGATCTTCAAGAATTACATCAAAAACAACTAGATGAGCATGGAGTGGACAACCTCACTCCCCAAGAGGCCTTCAGTTGTGTCCTAGAGCATTGCAAAGGATCACATCACCAAAAGGACATGGGTCAAGGGGTGTTATCGTTTTCTACTCACCAAAAGAAGGTCATACCTGAAATTGATATCCATTGAAACTGAAGTTAATAGGCGAGTTGCTCAAATTCACCAGTCTTATGAAGCACGCCTTCGTGCTCTAGAGGAAAGACTAGGTCCTTCAAATGCACAGATTAGTGCCAACAACATTGTAGACATTCTTATTTTTTTGAAAAGTAATCACTGTACTTTAAATATAACTAATTGAGTTTATCACCTTGGCCTATAGGTGCAATCAAGTGGATCATCCCAGCATCTTTCTTCTTCTTCCATGGAGCGTAGTCGTAGTGGACAAAACAAGAGGTATATTTATTTCGACTCCCTCATTTGGAATATCATGATTCAATAGAATCAACAACTGCTCAGTAGCCAAACAAAAATTAGTTGAAATAAGCGGCAGAAAGAATTGCACAAGCAAATAAGCATGTGAACGAAGGAAATGCAGCAGAAAAGCATGCTTTTTTTAGCAAAACACAACAAAGCTTACAAAGCTGATTCTCTGGTTTAGAATGTGTAGAATTGCTTGTGTAATGTAAGGCTTATGTAATAGTAATAAATTGATGCTTGGTTTTAGGTTTACTCATTCAATTAGCTGATTATGTGGTTGGGTGTTAGGAACTTCATTGAATGGTTTACTCCGGTCGTGTGGCCTGTAGAGTGGTAGTCTCCGGCATGTAGCCGTTGAGTTTGTTTGATGTTCGTTTGTATTTCCTTTAAGTGTAGGGGATTTAATGTAAGGCTTTAAACCTAGAAAATGCTTAGTTTTTAGAGAAAACTCTGTCCGTTTCGCCCCAGAAATTAAGAAAATACTAACACTCCTAGCCCTAGGTTGTCCATCCGTTTTCATATTTGCTTAGGAATCATATCAACATACATTGTTAATTTTTAATATGTAAATATAAACCGGTGCTAATGCTTATTTCTTTATTTACTTGGTCTTTCATACAGGCATCCCATTCGAAGAATGATGTTGGACGATCATACGAGGTGAAGAGGACGAGATGGTGATGATGAAGTCCTCGTTTAATTTTTCTATTTGTTTTCTTAATTAGTTAGCACAATCTATGTTTATCGGATTTGAGTATTTATGGAATTTATCATTTCTTCATTTATTAGAAATTCTAAACAAAGTACACTTATGAAGAATAATGCTATGTGATTCCACTTATGATATATGAAATGAATTTTCATTTTTTAGTTTTGCCTTCAGCTTCCTTTATTTATTTTTATTTGTTAAGTATGTTTATGTACAATACTTAACTTCATTACCGATTACGAAAGTTAATTATATCGTTCCAGTACCAATTGCAATAGTCAATTATATCATAACATATATCCATAAAATTTAAAATGAATTTCAAATACAGAAAATTGTACAATAGAACACTTATACAATTGTAGTGGCATAATGGGATTGCCACTAAATGTGTTCAAATTAGACAACAAAAGACCAATTTGTAGCTAACTATATTGCCACAAATACCATATTTTTGTAGCAAATATATTTTTGTAACAATATTTGACTTGCTACAAAGTATGACCTATTGTAGCAATTTGATAGTTGTGGCATATTAAATTTTACCACAAAAGCTTTATATTTAGTGGCAGATGACAATTTACCACAGTAGCCTTTTGTAGCACAATATCTGTGGCAACTTTGTAGCATGTTTTCAAATTGCCACAAAAGGTTATTGTAGCAATATTTGAACATATTGCGGCAAAACCAAATGCTATAAAAACTAGATTTTCTTGTAGTGTACATCACCATTCCATATAGACTTCCTGGCTCACTTATCATCTTCAGCCGTCCTGTCCGCCTGAGGGCGATTTACTGAATACTTTCCTAAAACAAATCATGAAAACATTTCGAACTGTGAGTCGAAGCTCAGTACATGCATTCCTGTATTGTTAAACAATCAATGAAAACCTAATCAGGCCCGCATTGTAATTCATTTTAAATAAAAACAGGGAATGTGATAAATATGAAAATGCATTGTCAATTATTATCTGATAGTGAACCCCTGGTAACTATTACGATATGAAACTAAGTGTACACATGCCAAGTCGATCGGGGAACCTTGCCTGATGCCGCGTGGGTAATTGAAGGGCCATGCCCTGTAACTGATAACTGATGGGGTCATTAATTATGTAGTAAATCACTAATTAAACTGATCCATTGATGTTCTTGCCAAAACATTATAAATTTTGATAAATACGTGTTAATTTTTAAAGATACAGGCAATGAACGTACTTGAAATTTTTAAATGTAAGCTCACTAAATAATATAATGCACAAAAGTGGAAGGATTGACAGATTAGGCCCTAATTCTACTCAAAATGCCATTTTAGAGACACATAATTACCAATTATGTTTATCATCACAGTTAATAATTTAGTAAAAGAAAACTAAGAGCATAACAGGGGCTTAGAAAGAATAACTCATAACTTAGTTATCCAACCTCTAATTGAGATTCAAAACCCCAATATAGAAAGCTCATGAAGTCCCAGAAATCTTTCGTTTGGAACACCAAGCTTGATTCCCACAACAAAATTCCCAAAATGAGGCTAGAATACAAACATGTCAGTTTTGGTCCATTCTGCATAGTTTTGGTGAAACGACCATGACGTTTTCCACAGACCTCGGATTAAGGCGATTCAAAAGAATTTAGAAGCTAACACACTGAAATATCTACCCACCAAAAATCATAATTTTTCAATGGTCTGATCATTACAAATCATAAGCCCTCGCTGTTTTAACTTTTCCCTCTCTTTTCACACAAATTCTCAACTTAAACCATTCTTTAAAAGCATGTAAACAAGCTTTGGTCCATCTCAACATCATATAAAATCAGTACACTCAATTTCACTTCATAATCATATCTAATAAAGATCATTTTTCAATCAAATACACACAAAAACCTAATGCTAGTTTAATCCAAACCATACATTACTTGCCAAAACCCTAGTTTATGGCCAACTTAGACGTAGTCTAGCTCATTTAAAATTACCAAAAACATTATCATAAACACCAATAGGTTAGAAGATGACTAAAATCAAAGATAAAACAATCAAAATCCAACACTTTAACATTAAGCTTGCATGACTAAGGATTAACCCTAACCCTAGCAGGATCCAACCTCAACTCTACCATGATCAACACCAAAATAACTCTTATTTCTTATCAAAACATCCTGATCAAAGATGACAAACATCAAAACATGAATCAAAACTACAGTAAAAAAGCAAAAACCAACAAGATCAAGATTACTCACTTTGCTTGAAGAAAAGTAGAGATGGAGGTGGTGTTTAGTGGTTTTGATGATGGAGGATGGTGGCTAGGGCTACTAGGATGTCGAGGGGGTCAGAGGTAGCAAGGACTGGCCGCAGAACTCACCGTAAAACACCACACAGCTCAAGGGGGTGATGGCCATAGAGGAGACAGAAAGGAGAGAGAAAATGGGTTTTTGGGTTGAGCTGTGTTTTTTACTAATCCAACTCTTGGCTGGGTTTTTAACTAGAAAAGTAACTTTTTTGGGATAACCATGATTAAGCTTAATCATGGTAATTAGTTAGGTTAATAAGCAAACTTGTTGGGCTTCAAATCGGCCGAAATAAGTTCGGTTCGGAAATAAAACGCTTCGTAACGATAACGTTTTTACGAAAGTCAAAATTAAATTTTTGTAATGTTACGGAAAACAAAATAAATTACTTAGATTAAACTTGTTGGGGCCTACTATCAATTCTTTCAAAGTTTTTATTAATCAATTAAATAAACAAATAAAATTCAAATTGCCAAATGAGGGTTCAAATAAATTTTTTCCCACTGGGGTGAATAAATGCGATAAATAAATATGAGAAAACAAATCATGAACATGAGGCAATTAAACAAATAAACATAATTAAATAATTTAGGGTTGGGCTATTACAGCCTTCTTCTCTTAAAGAGTTTCACCATCAAAACTTATGACTTTACCATATAATGCAAGATTACCTTAAATAATTGTAGGTATTTGGCTTTCATTTCCTCTTCAGTCTCCCAAGTAGCTTCTTGGGATGTATGATTTGAGCATAGAACTTTGACTAGAGGTATCTACTTGTTGCGTAACTGCTTAATCATGCGATCTAGTATTTGGATCGATTCCTCTTCATATACTAAATCCACAGTGAGTTCAATAGGTTTAGATACAGTAGTGTGGTTTGGATCTGGGGTATACTTTCTAAGCTGAGAGATGTGAAACACGTTGTGCACGTGTTCTACCTCTATCAGCAGATCAAATTGATATGCTACGGGATTTAACTTTTCAATGATTTCACAAGGTCTAATATATCTTGGACTCAATTTGCCTCGTACCCTAAACCTCTTGATACCCTTAGTTGGCGATACTTTCAGAAACACTTTATCGCCTACTTGAAACTCCAAAGGCCTCCTTCTCTTGTCTGTATAACTCTTTTGCTGACTCTGGGCAACCCTAATGTGCTCCTGAATCCTTCTTATTGTTTTCACGGTTTCCTGGATCATTTCAGGGCCTATAATCAATGTCTCATCCAAATCACTCCAACACAGTGGAGTTCTACACTTTCTCTTGTAGAGCCTCAAACGAGGTCATTCTGATGGTGGGCTGGTAGCTATTGTTATAAGAAAACTCCACCAAAGGTAAATCATCTTCCCATTTCCCTTAGAACTCTAACACACAAGCTCTTAACATGTTCTCTAGAATTTGATTCACTCTTTCAGTTTGCCCATTTGTCTCAGGGTGATTAGAGCTGCTAAAGTTCAATTTGGTCCCAAAGGCCTTTTAAAGTGCTTGCCAAAAACGAGCACGAAATCTTTGATCCCTATCTGATACTATATCTAAGGGGATTCTGTGTAGTCAGACTATCTCTTTAATATACAATTGGGCTAGTTTTTCAACTCTCTATGTGTCTTTGATTGGCAGAAAATGGGCCGACTTGGTAAGCCAATCGACTATAACCCAGATAGCGTTCTTCTTCGAGGCAGAAAGGGGCAAACCCATAAAAAAGTCCATTTAGATCGAATCTCACTTCCAAGTGAGAATTTCTAGGGGTCGCAATTCACCAACAAGATGTTGATGCTTTGCTTTAACTTTCTGGTAGGTCAGACACATATCTACGTATTCTGCAAGATGCTTTTTCATATTATTCCACCAGAAGTATTGCCTTAAATCTCTGTACATCTTAGTGCCTCTTGGATGCACCAAGTGGCAAGTATTGTGAGCCTCCTCTAAAATCTATTTCCTTAATTCCTCATTTCGAGGTATACAAAGGCGATTCTAGAATCACAGGGTCCCATCTCATGTACTACAAACCAGGAGACTTTTCTTTCTCTAAATTTTGCTTTATTCTTTGGAGTTTAGGATCACTTTCTTGGTTCACTCGAATTTCCTCCACTATGTAAGGCTGTAAGGTAATTACTGATAATTGAACCTGTGCTTACCTATGGGACATTGGTTGAATTCCCAAGTCCTTAAACCCTTTTAAAAGACTCAACTGAGTAATTACCATAGTATTTGAGCTATGTTGTGCTTTCTTACTCAGGGTATCTGCTAAAACATTTGCTTTACCTGGATGATATTGAATTTGTAAATCATCATCCTCAAGTAGCTCAAGCCAATGCTGTTGCCTCAATTTGAGCTCTCTCTTGGTGAAGATATACTTTAAACTTTGATGGTGAGTATAAATCTTGCATTGTACTCCATATAAGTAATGTCTACAAATTTTCAGCACAAAGACCATGGTTGCTAACTCTAAGTCAAGGGTAGGATAGTTTTTCTCATAGAGCTTGAGCTGTCGAGAGGCATAAGCTACTACCTTATCTTCCTGTATCAGAACACACCTCAATCTGCTCTTTGAAGCATCACTATAAATGGTAAACTGCTTACCTTCCATTGGTAACATTTGGATTGGGGCGATAGCTAGCCGCTGCCTTAACTCTTGAAAAGCTTTCTCACATTTTTCGGTCCACTCAAACTTGTTTGCTTTCTTCAGCTGATTGATCAGAGGTGAAGCTATTTTTCAAAAGTCCTTAATAAATCTTCAACAGTATCCTACTAAACCTAGAAAACTTCTAATCTCAGTGATGTTGGTAGGCCTTGACCATTCTGTGATTGCCTTCACCTTTTGGGGGTCAACTTTGACTCCTTTTATAACCACATGACCCAAAAACTTCACTTCTTCCAACCAAAACTCACACTTCTTTAATTTGCCATAAAGTTGATGCTCCCTTAAGGTTTGTAACACCATCCTTAAATGATCAGCATGTTCATCTCTACCCTTAGAATAGATAAGAATGTCATTTATAAACACCACCACAAACTTGTCTAAGTAGGGTCTGAAGACTCTATTCATAAGATTCATGAAAGCTGTGGGAGTATTGGTGAGGCCAAATGGCATCACTGTAAACTCATAGTGACCATACCTAGTTTTAAACGCAGTCTTGGGGATGTCTTCAGATTTAATCATAAGTTGATGGTGTCCTGACCTCAAATCAATCTTAAAGAGGACTCCTGCTCCTTGCAATTGATCAAACAATTCATCTATCGCAGCAAAGGGTTCTTGTTTTTGATGGTGATCTTGTTCAACTCCCTATAGTCAATACATAGCCTCAAGGTTCCATCCTTTTTGTTCACGAACAACACTGAGGTACCCCATAGTGACACACTTGGCCTAATAATGCCCTTCTATAAGAGCTCATCTAATTGAAGCTTCAGTTCCTGAAGCTTAGCTGGGGCCATACGACATGGGGCTTTGGAAATAGGTTGGGCATCAGGGATTAATTCAATTCCAAAATTAATTTCCCTTTGCAGGGGTAATCCTGGTAACTCTTCAGGAAAAACATCCTCAAATTCACAGACTGCAAGAATATTTCTAGCTTTCTCTTCCTTTAATTGGGTGTTAATAGTATAACACCAATATTCAATACACCCTCGACATAATAGCTTACTTGCTTTCACGGCAGAAATCAAGGAACAAGATTCTTTCTCTCTCTGCCTATAGAACAGTACTTCTCTCCCTTTTTCATCCTTCAAAATAACCTTAAGATTCTCACAGTCAGTTTTAGCTTCATAGGTGTGCAACTAACTTATTCCTAGAATGATGTTAAAATCAGACAAATTAAATTAAATCAAATCCACAGGGAAGGTGGTTCCACCAATAGTAATGGGAACAAGTTTATAGAAGATGGGACATTCAATCACAGAATTATTGGGTAGTTTGATCCTATAATTAGTTTCCATCCTCCTATCCTCCAGGTTCAATTGCATGGCAGATCAGGTGGATATAAATGAATGAGTAGCACCCGAATCAAATAATATACAAAATGGCTTTGAATTTAAAAAGAAAGTTCCAGTGATGACCGTACTAGAGGTGGCAGCTTCCTTCTTGCTCATTACATATGCCCTTCCTAGTGCTACAGGCCTTGGTGGTAGGGCCCCTTGGCAAGGTTTGGCCAAGGGTTTGCTGCACCTTTGTCTATAGCCCTCATCCTTTGGGGGCATGCAGCAATAAGGTGTTCAGGGCTTCCACACCACATGCACTTATTAGTTCCAACTTGGCATTCAGGGGTGGTATGATTTATTCTTCCACATTTCGCACAGTGTGCTCTACAGTCTGCAAGAGGGCTCTTAGGAGGAGTAGGAGAAGGTTTCTTCTGGTTCACACTCTCACTCCTAGTTTCTCACTAAACCCCTCTCTCTTTTGGTTGATTGGATTTAGTGCTCTCAACTCTGTCTTTACTCGCTCCACTTCAGCCTCTCGCTCATATTGTTCTTGGTAAGTTAAAATTGGTTACCCAATCAACTGATTTCGAATATAGAAGGCCAAACCATCTTCAAACCTTCTCATCTTTAACCTTTCAAATGATACAAACTTAGGAACAAACCTAGATAATTCTTGTGAACTTACTGGCGTACTACATCACAGTCATGATGCCACTCATCTTTAGCTCCATAATCTCTTTCTCCGTTTGCCTTAGGACCGTAACTGGGTAAAATTTGGCCCTCAACTCACTCAGGAATTTACTCTAGGTGAATTCAGGCCCTACGAGCTTATCCTTAACAGTATTCTACCAAATATCGGCTTCACCAGTCAAATAATACGTCCCAACGTTTACTTTCTTTTCTTCTGGCACTTCTACTACTATAAAGATTTTCTCCATTCCACTTATCCATTCCTCCAATACTATTGGATCAAAAGTTCCATCATACGCTTTAGAGTTGTTTCGTGCTATCCGCTAATTTATCCTCTTAGGAGGGGTTTCAGTAGGTACTTGGGGGATCTGCTTCATCAATTCAGCTACTAAGGCAGACTAATAGCTTGGGTCCCCATTGTTGTTAGCTAACTCAAAAGGAATCGGTGGCATTTGGTCAAAATTTGGTGGCACATATTGGGAGGCTTGATCATCCAATCCCTGACTATGATATGAGATCTCCTCTATATGAACCTCTGCATTATTGTGCGTTGATTCGGACATTCTGATCCTACATTAAATGAGACAATTCAATCACTGGAATACTCAAACATATAAGATAAGCATGCCCAATAAATACGTTTAATATAACTCAAAGATTATTGAAAACAAACCCAAAGCTTATATCATTTCATAACTACTTATTTACATACATAACTTCCTGTTTATATACATGATCAGCAAAACATATCACATCTAACTGACTAGGCAAAGTCAGTTTTGACTCCTACCTTAACCCCAAACACTAACTAGCCCCAAGACACTAGATCCATCACATGACCATAAAGAGATACGGACCATGTCGTCACGGTCGGAGAGGATTGGACTAACGATATGCAATGTCATATCCTATGCAAAATACAACTATCCAATCCGACCATACCACATATATAGATACAGGGCTCAAAATGAAAACTACTAACACCAACCCCTAGAACCACCTAACGAACCCTAGACAGATTGTAATCTGGGACGGACTCATTATCAGGCTCTTCGCCTAAATCGAAACTGCTAGTCGATGCCTCTGACTTGGCATCACCAACCTCCTGCTCAACCTATCGCTCCACTATCATTTTGTCAGTCTCCAGATCCTACTGTTGCTCCACCACTACCTCATCAATGTCCTGATCCTCCTCAGGATCATCCTTCTCCTCCAGATGGCCCTCGTTCTCAGAACTAACTACCACAATCTCTGGTGTATCAGGGAGGTCTACCACCATATGGACCTCCTCAAGACTGTCGAGCATTAATGGGGTACCTGGTGCGGGCGAAGAGGGTGGTTCCTGTACCGGTGTTGGTGCTGCAGGTGGGGGATGTGCCTGATATAATGCAAAGACATGCTGAATAGTTTCTATGGTAATCCCCCTCTGCTTAAACTCATCCCTCAACAACAACTCTGTAGTGAGAGTCGTCTAAGCCCCCTGGGCCTGAAACCTAGGCCCGTCCAAACCTAGGTTCCCTGTTATCATAAAGTGTGATAATAGAGCCTGAACTCCACCTATGGATCAACTGTGGGTGAGGACCAGAGCAGTCTATGTGCATGAATTGCAATACTGTGAAACTCAGAGAAAGGGTCCTGTGCATGAGCCTGTATAGTAGTATGCAGCAGTGCAATATGAGCAGCCATAGATGCATCCGGCATCATGTTAACGTCATAAGGGTTCATCTAACAAAGAAGACACATATATGAGAGGCGTACATAACCATAATTAAGGAACAAGCAAATGTAAGCAACCTGCATTTCTAATGTCGTTACTATGCTTTTAATATCACTCTAGCAGAATACAATGTCCCTCACTACCAACCATTCCCACCCTCTTATTTCTAAGCTCCACATTCCATAAAGAAAATCTCAGCTTGGCCCTGACAAAAAAACTCTAATGCCCCCAAATGTACATAAATTACTGTTTGCGTTCCTTTCAATAGTTTTTGCAATCAGAAATAATAACCCAAATGATCAGGCATTACTGCCGTCTAACAAACACAAGGCTTTGCTTGTATATGAAAAACTTAGCCATAATAATCAATGTTTACCCTTAAAGGGTATTCACACCATTACAACCATTCAGACCATTTAGATAAATATAGAAGCTGTTCTAACATCAAAACCATTCAACCATCTCAAGGATTACACCAAAATATAGATTACTGATAAAACATACAGTTTGAATACCAAAATATATCACAATATGGTGTTATAAATATCTCAATGCTAATATACCACCATTCCATATAGACTTCCTAGCACACTTATCATCTTCAGCCGCTGCCTGCTTGAGTGCGATTCACTGAATACTTTCCTAAAACCAAACATGAAAACATTTTGAACTGTGAGCGGAAGCTCAGTACATGCATTCCTGTATTGTTAAACGATTAATGAAAAGTTGATTGGACTTGCATTGTAATTCATTTTAACTAGAAATAGGAAATGAGATAAATATGAAACTGCATTATTAATTCTTATCTGATAGTGAACCCCTAGTAACTATTACGATCTGAAAATAGGCGTAAACTTACCAAGTCGATCAGGGGACCTATCTTGAGTGCGATTCACTGAACACTTTTCTAAAACCAAACATGAAAACATTTTGAACTATGAGCCAAAGCTCAGTACATGCATTCTTGTATTATTAAACGATTAATAAAAAGCTGATTAGACCTGCATTGTATTTCATTTTAACTAGAAATAGGGGATGAGATAAATATGAAACTGCATTATTAATTCTTATCTGATAGTGAACCCTTAGTAACTATTACGATCTGAAAATAGGTGTACACTTACCAAGTCGATCGGGGGACCTGCCTTGAAGCCACATAGGTAACTGAAGGGCAATGCCCTGTAACTAATAACTAATGGGGTCGTTAATTATATGGTAAATCATTGATTAAATTGATCCATTGATGTACTTGTCAAAACATTATAAATTTTGATAACTACGTGTTGATTTCTAAAGATATAGGCAATGAATGTACCTGAAATTTTTAAATGCAAGCTCACTGAATAATATTATGCACAAAAGTGGAAGGAATGATAGATTAGGCCCAGATTCTGCTCAAAACGGCATTTTAGAAACACATAATTAGCAATTATTTTTATCATCATAGTTAACAATTTAGTAAAAGAAAAGTAAGAGCATAACAAGGGCTTAGAAAGAATGACTCATAACTTAGTGTTCCGACCTCTTATTGAGATTCAAAACCCCAATATAGAAAGCTTAGGAAGTCCCAAAATTTTTTCATTCAGAATATCAAGCTTGATTCCCATAATAGAATTCACAAAATGAGGCTTGAACACAAACATGTTAGTTTGGTCCATTCTGCACAGTTTTAGTAAAACAACCACAACTTTTTTCACAGATCTCGGATTAAGGCAATTCAAAAGAAATTTAAAAGCTAACATACTGAGCTATCTGCCCACCCAAAATCATAATTTTCTAATGGGTTGATCATCACCAGTTTCATCCCGAAGTCTGTCCTGTTTTTCTGAAATTTCTAGCCCTCACTGTTTTAGATTTTCCCTCTCTTTTCACACAAATTTTCAACTTAAACCATTCCTTAAAAGCATGTAAACAGGCTTTGGTATATCCCAACATCATACAAAATCACCACGCGTAATTTCACTTCATAATCATATCCAATAACGATCATTTTTCAATCAAATACACATACAAACCAAGCTTAATGCTATTTTAATCCAAACCATACATCACTTGTCAAAACCCTAGTTTATGGCCAGCTTGGATGCACTCCAACTCATTTAAATCATCAAAAACATTATCATAAACACCAATAGGTTAGAAGATGACCAAAATTAAAGATAAAACAATCAAAATCCAACACTTTACCATGAAGCTTACATGACTATGGAGTAACCCTAACCCTAGCATGATCCAACCTCAACTCCACCATGATCAACACCAAAATAACTCTTATTTCTTATCAAAACATCCTGATCAAAGATGACAAACATCAAAACATGAATCAAAACTAAAGTAAAAAAGCAAAAACCAGCAAGATCAAGATTACTCACTTTGCTTGAAGATAAGTAGAGATGGAGGTGGTATTTAGTGGTTTTGGTGATGGAGGATGGTGGCTAGACCTACTAGGATGTCGAGGGGGTCAGAGGTTACAAGGACTGGCCACAAAACTTACTGTAAAACACCACAGAGCTCAAGGGGGTGATGGCCATGGAGGAGACAGAAAGGAGAGAGAAAATGGGTTTTTGGGTTGAGCTGTGTTTTTTTTTACTAATCCAACTCTTGGCTAAGTTTTTAACTAGAAAAGTAACTTTTTTGGGATAATAAGCAAACTTGTTGGGGTTCAAATTGGCCGAAATAAGTTGGGTTCGGGAATAAAACACTTCGTAACGATAACATTTTTATGAAACTCAAAATTAAATTTTGTAATGTTACGACAAACAAAATAAATTAATTAGATTAAACTTGTTAGGGCCTACTATCAATTCTTTCAAAGTTTTCGTTAATCAATTAAATAAACAAATAAAATTCAAATTGCCAAGTGAGGGTTCAAATAAATTTTTCCCCATCGGGGTGAATAAATGCAATAAATAAATATGAGAAAACAAATCATGAACATGAGGTAATTAAATAAATAAACATAATTAAATAATTTAGGATTGGGCTATTACAAGACTTGACTCAAAATTGTCAATGGATACCTACAAATGAATTTACTAAGTGTGATAATATTTTGAATAAACAAACACAAAAACAATAACACCACCACCTCCCAGAGTGAGTCCCGTTTTCATAGGGTGTGAGGAAATCCATACATAGGTAGCTTTATGTATATATGCACTCGTGCAAGTAGGTCTTAAATAAATAGATATGTCTTCAATTTTTCTTTTAAAAAAATCTATGAACAGAAGCCTTTGTTTTTCATGTCAAAAATATGAAATTAAACAGCGAGTATATCAAATAATTCACTTATGCATTTCGCAATAAATTTGACGAATCTTTTTACTATAATACTAATGAATTTCAGAAAATATGTCTATGCCAGTCAATATTCATCTTCTTTTTGCAAGCATCACCTTTTTTAGTACAGATTCATCATCTTTTTTTGTAGGAATTTGCACTAAATTTTTGTTACTTAATGCTTTGCTTAAATTCATCAATAATTAGCATATATTCATTAGGAATTATTAGCATGTTCATCCCTAAAATTTATATATTCGTAAAAAGGTGCATTTAATATGAAATTGTCAATGCATCAAAACAAAGAAATACAGGTTGGTAAAATTAGTAAAATCAATTGAAAAATCCTAGGAACTAAACATGTTTCTCTTAATATAAGACAAATTCATCAAGAACTAGTAAATATTCATCAACAACAATTGGCAAACTCATGAATAAAATTTATGTATTCGTCAAAAATGACATATTCAATATAAAATAGTAAATATTAAGTGATTTTAAATTATGAAGTGAGTAATGAAGGGAATAAAACATTAAAAAAATTCTAGAAACAAGAATATTGCATATTCATCTTCACAAGATATATTCAGCAAAGAAAATGATCTATTCAACATTAAACAGTGTTAATACATTATATCCATCATCAAAGTTGCAGAGTCGTGAGATGAATTTCAGAGAACGGAAGACGGATATCAATAAAAACACACATCGACTGTCGAAACCAAATGCCAGTGGAGTCTCACCAACCAATCTTTTGTTGTCCAACACGCACTCGATTCGTACTCGCCCGAGTTCCTCTACCCTCGTTGACCGCCATCGTGTCACGCCAACTAACCACGCAAATTAGTTTCAAGGGTTTTATAGTGGCAAAACTATTGCAAACGACGAAAACCGTATAGAAAAAAAAGCAAGTAAAATTGAAAACGGTGACCCTACCAAGCCAAACACTGAATTTTTTCTCGCGAACTGGAATATCCGACCCCAATGGTGCAAGATGTTGATTGGGCTTATGGGAAACAAAATAGGAAGAAGGGCCAATGGGGGTGAAGTTGGGGAACTAGGGTTTTTCCTTTTTTTTTTAACGCTCTATAATCTTAACCATTAAATTATATACAAAGGATTGCGATTGAATGCTCTGACCTCTCAGTCTAACCCCTAGGGGTGTTCATGGGTCGGGTACCTGAACCAAAAGAGATTTCGGTTCGGGTACCTAAAATTTCGGATCAGACGGATAGCGAACCGTATCCGAACCGAAAATTATCGGGTACCCAATAATTTCGGTTTGGGTTTTTGGTTGCCCAATTACCCAATTTTTGTACACCTTCTTGTTTTGGCAAACAATTGTGTTGTATTTTATCCAAACTTTTTTGGTCCCCTTTTTTTATAGTTATTGTAATTTTCTTAAAAGGTCTACTCCTTGTTTATGCCCTAAACCACAAGCATACGTAATTACCCATTCTAGTTTATGCCTTAAAACCAAAATATCCTACAACATCACATAACAATCAAATTTTAATTACTTCACACCACCAAAAGACCGTTAATATCATACCTTAGCATCAATGTATCGTACCATTCTCACCATCCAAATGATTAAAACTCAAGCAATGCAACACATCAAAATAATTACCTCTTTAGGGATTGGGGAAGGTTTGAAGGGAGAGGAAATAAATTACAAACAAAGTACTTGGGAAAGGGGCAACAAATTACATTGATACAGCAAGTTCACAAAGTACATAAAACATTAGGAAATCCTTAAGGCAAATTGCTCTTGGCTCATAAGTCATCCGCCATAGTCTCATCAATAGTAATAGTTGGGTGCTCCTTAGTCAAGGTGTTCATATCTACAATTTAAATACGACAAGTTTGAGTAAGATATAGAATTATAAAATAATTAACTAAACAATGGCTAAAAGTTATATTAAATGAACTTAAAAGAAAACTAACCTTCAAATACTTCCAAGTCAAGCAAGTTCTCTTCTATGACAAGAGGCTCATGAGAAGTGCGTAGCCAATCTTGTGCACATGTAAGAGCTTCTACCATTTTAGGAGTTAATGAAGTGCGGAAAGAGTCAAGTACACGTCCACCGGTGCTAAAGGCGGACTCGAAAGCGACCGTAGAAACGGGAATGGCAAGCACATCTCTAGCCATCTTAGCAAGAATAGGGTACCTCTTTTTTTGATCTTTCCACCACATTAAGAGATCAAAAGATGGATCATTAAGAGATTCATATGCATCACCTAAATACTTATCCAACTCACTTTTTTCTTCATAACTTTCCAAATTTCCACTTTCCATCCTAAACCTTTGACTCATTATTTCTCCAAAATTTATTACTTCTTCATTGTCAAGTCCCGTTGATTTTGTGAACTTGTCACCAACACTACAAAAAGAAGAAGTACCATGATCCACTTTCTTTGGTTTAGGTTGGGAAGAACCATAGAAATCAACCAAGTCACGTAAAGCCACTTGAATTCTTTTATAAACTAAAACACTAGCAATCAATTCATTTAACTCAAATTCAAGTTCAAAATCAAGGCTAAGCAAGGCCTAATTCATGAAAATATGCATTCATCAAACGAGAATATTAGAAATCAATCAGTTTTCACAATTCAAGTTCCAAGCCGAGATCAAAATGGTACTTTGAGTTGTGATAATGCATAGTTGCTCGAAAGAAAGAACTTTTATCCATTCAAGTATATTTCCTGACTCACCCAAAATAAGGTTTTGATTCTCTAACCACTTTTAAAGGAAATAACTTATTTCATGGTTCTAGTACCAAGTGTTGATTCAAGAACACAAAAATCACTCACATTTACTTAGAATGAATGCCGATGTATTCCACAAATAAGGTCACAAGTTAAACAATCTGGAAGCTATTTTAGTTAAGTTAGGTTCAAGTTTAGGACCTGATTAGGTTTCCTTAGTTCCTTTCAGTTTTTCAGCAACTCATAGATAACACCCAAGCACAAGGAGCATATTAAACGTACTGTCGGGTCTACGTTCAAGTTCATGTCCTGTTCAATTCTCAGTGGTCTAGTTTTATGTTTAGGTTTAGTTTGGGTTGCAATTAGAACTCAGGCCGCCATCAAGCATGCTTAACTTAGTCTACATCTTAGAGCTACTCTAGTAAATGAGGCCCACTCATGTCACTCGCCAGATGCGGTATACATTCAAACACATCTCAAAGTTTAATATCTTTTTGCAAGTTTGGTTCAATGCCCTCCAGTTTCCTCAGGTTTAGGGGCTGTTAAGTCTTCCCCCCCCCCTAAAAAATTTCTTTTCCAGGTTCGCATCATTAAGGTTTAGTTCAAGTCCAGTTCTAACTCCAACTTAATTCAGCTCAAATCTAGTTTGGTTCAATTTGTCCTTTTAATCGGAACGAGTTACTTTCGGATTCATTTAACTCATTCAATGCAGGTTTAAAATCATGCTCATAAAATCTTAATAACCATTCGAACATTCCTATCACCAAATCAGAGTCAAAACCCCACCTGATGCAATTCTCATTTATAAACTTTGCACATACATTATAAGTAGGGCGGTTGAATTGTGGTGGTCACTACTTGGTTCATAGAACCAGCTCAAACCTGAACTGTTCTGCTGACCAACAACCCTCTACCTCTGTTTTTGCCTACAGCAGCATACCTCACACATAAAAGATAACAAAATGAGGAAGCACGGGCTGAAATGAACTGGGTATTCATTGCCCAATCCACAAAAATAATCTTCCATAGAAACGTTCTACCGATCAGCCAATTGGTTTCTATGTTCATTTCTATTTCCAACAGAATGTATACTAAAGCCCAAACTGAGTAACAACAGGGACATTCCGCAATATTCCAATGGCAACCTTGCAAGCTAATAGTTCCTGTGTTAGAAATACCAACTAGCTATACCGATCAGACACAAGCAAGATAACATTCAAGAAGCATTGAACCGTTATCATCTCCAATTCCACATTCAAAGCCTGGTCTCCCTTGTCACAACCCCACTGCAAATTACACCTCAAATTCACAGTAATATTAACCCAAAGGCTTATTCAATCCACTTCCTTCTCTAAGTACCACAAATCTCATATAATGCCTTGAATAATTCCTCAAACTCATCCATGGCCAAACTTTTAAAAAAACCTTTGAAATTAATTACTAGATTAGAGGATAGATAACCACCCGCCTTAATCTAAGGTTAAGGACCCGTTTATGGCTAGTTTTATTGAATTTGGGGTGGGTTATGAGTCGCCTTCTCCCCCACTGTACCGTTATGCTGCTGCCCTATCCTAGCTGCCCCCATCGCCTATTGCTGTTGCTGTGTTGCTTCGTTCTTCGCCCTATTCACTACTATCGCTACTCTTCCTCATCTCTCTTTTTCCATCACTTTCTCTCGCTATCCACGCTATTTCTTTTTCTCTCTAGATGTGATGCGGAGCAAACCATGAAGATTGCAATTTCCTTTAAGTTAAAACCATGGTCCAAATGAGAACAATGATGACCTTCGAAAGTAGGACTCAGAGTCTTCAAGCTCCAAGGTCATTATTGATTTTTGGGGCCTCTAGGATCACAAGTAAAATAGGAAAAAGATGGTTAGGCAAATTGGTAGCCCTAAACAAGGAGCTTACCTACTCTAACCTCCCAAAACCACTATATTAGCTCCTTTTTAGTTTTCTAGGCAGAATAGTTTATCTCACTTCTAGCTCAGTTTTGATAGAAAAAATGGCCTCTAATTTTTGTACATTATACTTGGATAAATAGCCCCAATTGTCTATTTTTCAACTAGCCTTGAATCACATCTGGTCTCTAAGTATTGAGAAAGTTATGAATTGTTAACCGAGCAAGGGTTGGTCTATGGTTAAAAAATGCACAATTTTAATTATGGGCTTAATTGAGGAGGATACATCTATTATATTTGAGGTGGATCAGCATTGGATGATTTTGCACACACAGAGGAAGATTTCCCAAGTGGCGGTACTTCCATTGTTGGAGTAAAGCCTTCTCAAAGCTCTCTAGAAAATGGAGGATGAATCCTTAAAAATGCAGCTCATCTTAATTATAATTATCTTAGCATCTTGATTTATTTTTCTAGGATATTTTGTGAGCCCCTTATTAGCCCACTTGCTCCACTAATATAATAGCTAGCCCCCCTCCAATTGGGTATTTATAGACCTAATAACCTCCATAAAAACATAGACTTGTTGAATGATATAAGAGATTAAAGCCTGGTGCTTTTCTCAAAATCTCAAATTCTTTATTTCTCTGAGGGGGGCCGTGATTTGAATTCATCCCTTTAATCTAATCCTTAGTGCTTACAAGCCTACTCTGCCAAATCTTTTTCCTTTGTCCTTTGAAGGATTAGAAGTTAGATTGATTTAATCTAGGTGGTGGTTTAACATTTAGCCTAGATATATCCCTTTGATTATTGTTGTTACTAGCTTACTCAAATAAAATTCAAAAAAAAAATCTTTCTTACTTGATGGTTGATCTTGTCTTGAGGTTGATATCTTGTTGGATTATCATTGTTCTTTTGTGATTTTTCTCTCTCTTGGGTCTTCTTCAAGGAAGTTGGTCCTCGTTAACATTCTTTGGGAACATCTCCATAGATTTCTCACCTTTATTTGGTTAAATGAATTCACCATGCATCATTTGGTATCAAAGCCAAAAGGCCCTACCTTTGGTTTATTTCTCTTTCTTCATTAACCTTTCTTAGTCCACAAAGTTCCCAAAATAGCGCCAATACAATCCCCAACACAAACAAAACCCTAAACTTTACAATAAAAGCAAAAAACTATCAAAAAAACAAAACCAGAAATTTAGCACTGCCATACTGTGCCACTTGGTGCCCCCATGCAAAAATCCTGCACTTTGAAATTTTGACCTTGACATACGCACCCCATGCCACGGAGCATAACCATGCCATCGCCTTTTCACTATTTGTTGTTCGTGCCACCCTTAGCATGCACATGCTTCCCCTGTTTCCATCTTTTTCTTTCATTTCACCTTGCAAACTGCGACAAACCATGGTCAATGAAGGAGGTGCTTCTTAACAAGCCTATGACATACATAGGGCCATTGTTAAGCTTCAAGCTCAAGTAAGAAAGCTTAGCAAGCAAATTGCTCAAAAGAAGAAGGTCATCAAAGAGCCTCCTTGTTTTGATGGTATTAGCTTAGGTCCTACCATTTATTTGAGATGGGTCTAAACACTTGAAGATTTTTTTGAGGGATAAAGAATGTTCCCATTAAGAGAGTTTTTTGATAGCTACTTAAAAACTCCAAAGTTATGCCTACTATTGGTTTAAATGCCTTAGGAGGAAGAGAAATCTTCAACGTAAGCCCAAAATCAAGACTTGGAGTAAGCTTAGGTCACACATTGATGTATTATTGAACCCATATCAACTCATTAAAGAAGAACTCTTCGAAGAAAAAATAATTTTTCTCCAAGAAAAGATATTTGTTCAAGAAGAAAATGAGCCTCTTTTGGGTTTTGATGAAACAAGAGAAAGCTTGCCTATGAATGAGACCCCCGTTAAAACTCCCATTCAAATGGATTTTACACTAGTTTTTTCTTTCGAAAAAATTATGGAGGTTCAAGTTCAAGTTCAAAAAGAAGAAGGGCCTATGAAGGCTCAAGAAGAGGCCAAGGAATAAAATGAGATCCTTTTGGATCTTAAACAGAAAGAAGTTGAATCAAAACCTAATTTGGAGGTTATTATCCCTCAATCTCACTTTTATCGTCCTCATATTCCCAATTTGACAATTAACATGAACACCATTAAGGAAGCTCTACTTTCATTTTCGATGCGTAAGTTGAGGAATAAGGCTATACATGACATGTTTTCCACAGATGCTTGGTGTCTAATTTTTAGGAGGCCATTAAAAATTGGTCCCAAGATAATCTTTCATGAGGAATCTAACTTCAATGTCCAAACTCTTATTCTCAATCTTCTAAATCATCCCTAAGCTCAAACCCCACAAAAATTAAAGCTCACAGGGAAATCATTTGCACTTCCAAGCCAAATGTGAAACTCTCACCTTTGATGACACAAAGATCATTCAACTCCTTTCCCCTCAAAAGTAAGTCTTGACAGGTGAAGCTTGTGAATGATAAGAGAATTCCTTATGAGATGAGTTGTGAAGAGTATGTTAAAATTTTAATAGACTCTTAAATGTTGGAAAGATCTTTCATCCCATTGGAGTGTCTCATAAATCCTTCAACAATTCATACATGTTCATGAAGGGTGATACTTTTAGCACAATGAGTCGTTGAGTGATCTTAATTATAATTATCTTAGCATCTGATTTATTTTTCTAGGATATTTTATAAGCCCCTTGTTGGCTACTTGCCCCACTAATGTAACAATTAATCCTCCTCGAATTGGATATTTATGGACCTAATTACCTCCACGTACTACAAAAACGTTGCTCAGCTCCGACGGACAAAGCGACGCGTCAGATAGCGTCGGAAAAATTGCTGACAAACCGACGGAATTTCAGACGAATTTCGACGGAATTTTAAATTTTCGATGGATTTTACGACGGAAGAATATTCCGTCGGAAAATCGGACGGAAATTCCGACGGAATTCCATCGAAATTCGGGTTGTTCGACGGGATTTCCGTCGGATTTCCCGGATTCCGACGGAAATTGCGACGGAATTCCATCAGAATCCGCCGGAATCCGTCGGTGATTCCGTCGGAGTTCGGCGCGGATCTCGAGCATTCCGTCGGAACCCGCCGGAATCCGTCGGAATCCGTCGGTGATTCCGTCGGAGTTCGGCGCGGATCTCGAGCTTCCTAGTTTGCCCGGCTTTAAATTGGGGGGAGGGTGAAATTTCAAACGGTATTTTGAGAAATAGAGTGAGAAAGCTGTTCGAAAAGAGAGAGAGGGAGGAGGAGGAAGAGAGAGAAAGTGAGATTTCAAGGTTTTTGTCATCGAAAAATTTACCAGTAAGTGATATTTTTGCTTAATTTATTGTTTGAAATTGAAATTGTTAAGTTAATTGATATTTTTTACGGTCTTTGTTTTTCACGTTTTGCCGCTGCCAGTGCCACCGCTAGTGCCGTCACCGTCTGTAATCTGATTGATTTTTCGGGTGTGTGACGGTTAGTAGAATTGTTGCGCTTTTAAGTTGTGTTAATTTGATATGTGATGTTCATTTTTTGGGTATATGAAAATTAGCAGAAGCATGTTTGTTTAGTTTGAATAATTTTTTTTTTCCGTTGAATATAAATTTGAATAATGTTAGTTTTTTATTTAATTTATTAAATATGTATATTAGAATAAGTGGAGTAAAGCATGTTAAGTATGTGGATCTGCAATAATTATTTGGTTATTTAAAAATGTTAAATATGTTAAGCATGTATATTATGTTTTATTAAAGTGAATAATTTAAATGAAACAAGTTTGTTTATTATCAAATGTTAAATATGTTAGGCATGAATGTTTTTTGAGGTATGATTTAATTTTTTATAATTTGTTGAGTTTGAATAATTTATTTTTTCCATTGAATATAAATTTATATAACGTTAGTTTTTTAAAATAAGTGAAGTAAAACGTGTTCGGTATGTAGATCTGCAATAATTATTTGGTTATTTGAAAACGTTAAATATGTTAAGCATGTATATTATGTTTTATTAAAGTGAATAATTTAAATAAAACAAGTTTGTTTATTATCAAATGTTAAATATGTTAGGCATGAATGTTTAGTTTGAATAATTTATTTTTTCCATTGAATATAAATTTATATAACGTTAGTTTTTTAGAATAAGTGAAGTAAAACATGTTCAGTATGTAGATATGCAATAATTATTTGGTTATTTGAAAATGTTAAATATGTTAAGCATGTATATTATGTTTTATTAATGTGAATAATTTAAATAAAACAAGTTTGTTTATTGTCAAATGTTAAATATGTTAGGCATGAATGTTTTTTGAGGTATGATTTAATTTTTTATAATTTGTTTAGTTTGAATAATTAATTTTTCCGTTGAATTTTAATTTTTATAACGTTACTTTTTTATTTAATTTATTAAATATGTATATTAGAATAAGTGGAGTAAAACATGTTAAGTATGTAGATCTGCAATAATTATTTGGTTACTTGAAAATGTTAAATATGTTAAGCATGTATATTATGTTTTATTAAAGTGAATAATTTAAATGAAACAAGTTTGTTTATTATAAAATGTTAAATATGTTAGGCATGAATGTTTTTTGAGGTATGATTTAATTTTTTATAATTTGTTTAGTTTGAATAATTTATTTTTTCTGTTCAATATAAATTTGAATAACGTTAGTTTTTTATTTAATTTATTAAATATGTATATTAGAATAAGTGGAATAAAACATGTTAAGTATGTGGGTCTGCAATAATTGTTTGTTTATTATAAAATGTTAAATATGTTAGGCATAAATGTTTTTTGAGGTATGATTTAATTTTTTATAATTTGTTCTATAGATGAAGAATTTTTGTTATATTTTTGCAGAATTTAGGTATGTTAGGTATAGATTGATTTAAATTTGCTAAGTATGTTAATAGTTGTTCGTTATTTTCGGTTGAGTTTGTTCAATTAGATGAAGTGCATAATAAGGTGTTTAATTTGTGGTTGATGCTTATTGAGGCATATGTAGATATTAAATAATATTGTTATGCTGAATTTATTTTTTGTATGTTTAATTCTATTAATTGTTATATTTTAGGTTTTGTGAGAACTTATTTTGATAAGAAACAAGTATAATATAACTCTAATTTAATATGTAATGTATGTTGATTTGAATATTAGAAATAGTAGTGAGTGTGTAAGCATGTGTAATATATGTTTTGTTTTACTAAATGTTTTAAGAATGTTAAGTATGTTCGTTTTATATTCGATTTGTTATGTATATTAATTTTTGGTAAGTATGTGAATAATGTTTTTTTCTTGGGAGATGATTAATTGTTCGGATGATTTGGTTGGTTTAATAAGTACTTTATTTGTGTCGTAAAATATGGATGTGAATTACATTCAATTTTAAGTTTATTTATCAAGTTTATTTATTTGAACAAATGGAGTAAAATATTATAAGAATGTTAAGTATATATTATAACATATTATAAAATATATTTTTATGTAATATATATATATATATATGTTGAACTGGTTAAATAGATTTCTAAAAAATTTTTATTATAATTGGTTGTAGTTTACATAACAGTTAAGGCAATCATATTAGCAAGATATGGATGGGCCGTTGCATTGTCAATGGATGTATAGAAGAAGAAATCTTAATGGACATGGACTTAGAGATGAGTGGTTGATGGGAATTAATATGTTTGATGAATTTGCACGAAATCAAGAGGAGTATAGAGTTAATGGAGTTTATAGATGTCCATGTGCGAAGTGCAAAAATATGCAATATTTTACACATGATGTTGTAAAGTCTCATTTGTATGAAAAGGGGTTTGTGAAGAATTATTGGTATTGGACAAGTCATGGGGAAGAAAATAATTCGGAAGTAGGGGGTGCAAGTAGTTCACATTCTATGAATTTTGATTACGATCACACCGATCATAATCATATGGAGAACATGCTTCATGCTGCCTTCCAAGCTAATCAAATAAACATGAGTAGCCATCAGGACGCAAATCCTAAGGCATTTTATACTATGCTTGAGTCTGCCCAAAAACCGTTGTATGAAGGGTGCAACATAACTGAACTTGAAACATCTATGAGACTGCTTAGTATTAAATCGGGGAACAACATGTCTCAACGTTGCTTCAATGAAGTTGTTGACCTGATGAAAGACATATGCCCTTCTGAAAGTGGCATTCCAAAAAATTATCATCAGCAACTCAGGAAAGTGAGAGATTTAGGTATGGATGTTCAGGAAATTGATTGTTGTCCGAACGGTTGCATGCTTTATTATAAACAGGATGAGGGGATGTCCGCATGCAAATTTTGTGGACATACAAGATATTTACCAAAGAAATCCAACCAACGAGGTAATAAGGTTGTTTCATATGCAAAATGCACTACCTGCCTTTAATCCCAAGATTGCAATGACTTTATGCGTCGAAAAGGACTGTCGTCCATATGAGATGGCATCATGAGCACCGCTAAGAATCAGGTGTTCTCCGGCATCCGTCGGATGGATTAGCTTGGAAGCATTTTGATCAAAAGTATCTGAATTTCACAGCAGAGCCTCGAAATATAAGGTTAGGTCTTTATGCTGATGGTTTCACACCATTTTCCATATCTAGAAGAGCATATTCTGTGTGGCCAATTGTAGTTGCACCTTACAAATTGCCTCCAGATATGTGTATGACAACCCCATGCATGTTTTTAAGTTATCTTATTCCAGGCCCAACAAATCTGAAGAATAGGATTGATGTGTACTTGCAACCCTTAATTGATGAGTTGAAAATGCTATGGGATGTTGGGGTTGATACATTTGATGTTTCATGCGGGGAAACTTTTAGATTGCATGTCGCGTTGATGTGGACAATTAATGATTTTTCTGCATATGGTATGTTATCCGATTGGAGTACTCATGGGTTGTTAGCATGTCTGGTTTGTATGAACCAAAATTGTGCATTCCAGTTATAGCATAGCCGAAAGCCCTCTTGGTTTGATTGCCATCGTCAGTTCTTGCCTTGAAATCATTGCTTTAGAGCTAATAAAGTTGCGTTCCGTAAAGGAAAGACCATAGACATTGGCCCTCCCCAAAGGATTTCTGGTGAAATATTGTCTGAAATAGTGTCGACATTACCTAAAGTGACTGAAGATATCCATTTTCAAATTCCGGGATTTGAGAAAAATGAACGTAATTGGACAAAACAAAGTATCTTTTGGAAGTTGCCGTATTGGAAGCGTCAACTTCTGAGGCATAACCTTGATGTTATGCATATAGAGAAAAATTTCAGTGAAAATATTATAAACACAGTGATGGATGTGCCCGGAAGAAAAAGGACGATATCAAAGCAAGAATGGATATGTCCATTCTGTGTAGTAGGCAAGAGTTGAACTTGGTTACAAGAGGGTTAACTGATAGATTGTGTAAGCCAAAAGCTAAGTTTGCACTGTCATTTCCTCAAAAAAGGGCTATCTATCAATGGTTGCGAGAGGTTCATGTGCCTGATGGTTATTGTTCTAATGTGGGAAATTGGGTGGATCCATCTAATACAAAGTTGCAAAATATGAAAAGTCATGATCATCATGTGTTCCTGGAGAATCTTCTTCCAGTAGCTTTTGCTGCTCTTCCGGAAGATGTGTTGGGACCCTTGGTCGAATTGAGTGAGTTTTTCAGAAACTTATGCTCCAGTGAGTTACACGTGAGCATGCTGGAAGAGATGAACAAGAACATTGCTATAATTCTTTGTAAGTTGGAGACAATTTTTTCGCCTGGATTTTGGAATGTCATAGAACATTTGCCCATTCATTTAGCCGAAGAAGCTTTGTTGGGTGGTCCTATTCAATATCGATGGATGTATCCTTTTGAGAGGTACTTTGGTTGGATGAAGCCTACGGCAAAGAATAAAGCTTGTGTGGAGGCATCTATGGTTAACGCATACTTAGCATTTGAGATCAAACATTTCGCTGAGTATTATTTTGAATCAAACTTGCATTGCCCGAGTATTGGGCGTAATGAGGATCTGCAACAACCCGAACGACAAATGCGAACTCTTTCAGTGTTCAACGGTAAGGGTACTCCGTTTGGAAAACGAGGAAGAAGATATCTTACTGAACCTGAGTATCGTGTCGCACGTCTTCACATTTTACTGAATTGTGATGAAGTGCAACCATATTTGGAGTAAGTATATCAGTTACTGAAAGTTTCATTTGAATACTTACTAATTGTTCAGTAATAATTATTTAATTTCATTCGTTAAACATTACAGTTGGTTCAGACATCAATTTCGTGGCCATAATCCAAACGCGAGTGATGTGGAAGTTGACTTGTTTATTGAGGCAAATTTTGCACAATGGTTTGAGTATAATGTAAGTAATTTTTCTTAAGTAATCTTCAACTCCTGTAAAATATTTTTCTAACTCTAAAGGGGATTACTTTTGTTTTTTTTCATAGGCCAATTCTTATCGGGTGTTTAATGATGAGAGGCATGATTTTCTGGTAAACTTATCTCATGGACCGATTATGGTAGTGGAATGTTTTTTTGGGTATAAAGTTAATGGTTATCGGTTTCATACCAAGGCTAGAAATTCAGGTAAAGCAACATATAATTGTGGCGTGTGTGTCAAAGGAGTTGGCGAAGGTGATGAAGTAACAGGGGATTATTATGGCGTACTTTACGAAATTATTCGTGTTGAATTTACGGGTGAGCCAATTAAAAAATGTATACTTTTCAATTGTGAGTGGTTTGACCCGGATATTCCTCGAGGGCTACGTTATCCTAAATTTACCTCATATCCCGAGGTTAATCATACTAGACGCTACAGAAAGTTCGACCCATTCATATTTGCTGATACTGCAACCCGAGTGGTATATGTTAAATACCCCAAGGGGATATCAGAAAAAGCGAATTGGTGGGTAGCTATACCAAACAAACCTCGCGGTGCTCCTAAAGATAAGAATAATCTAGAACTTGCCTATCGGTAGTTTGGAATGACAACCATAAATGTGGATAATGTAATAGCGACAATATTAGTTGATGAAACTGCACAAGCTGATGATGTTGATGGACATGATTGGGGTGATGATCATGATGGGAATGGTGATGACGAGGATGAAGAAGGTGAATGGGAGGATGAACCTGAAGACACTGATGATGATTATGATGATGAAAATATGGCATTGCAAAGATGATGATGATGACGATGACGATGTGTCCCACAATGATTGATTTAATATTTTCGATGTATGGATATTTATGTCTGTGTATGGAGTTTTTCTTAATTGCAAACCCAGAAAAACAATTGCACATATGTCATGTAATTTTTTCACTGACAATACTATAAATATTGGTGCGGTTGTATTTTTTTTATTTTGTTCTTATTTGTTAGATGTCTGGACTCAATGGTGGACGTGGTCGTGGTTGAACGGTTAGGAATGATGCGGGTAGAGGAGCACCACAACCGACTCCACAGTATGATCCTGCTGATCAAAACTATGAAACAAACACTTTCAATGGAATGTTTGGAGGTTTGCTTGATCCAACTCAACCATTCGGAAATTATTACGGTAGTATGAATGAGCAACCCCATATGCAACCACCTTTTTTCGGTGCGGGTATGCAGACACCAATCCAACCCAATATTCCATACATGGGTGGTACTTCAGCTACTCCATTACTTTATCAACAGTTTGGCACTGTTAGTCCACATTTCAACGGTAATCAGATGATGGGGCAACCTAGAATGCCAAGCCACTCAGTGCACAACGAAGGAGTCCAAAATGAAGGGGTAGGAAGAGATAGACACAGTCCTGCACCTGATAGTGAAACGGCAAGTACCATTAATAAGATATATTTACAACCCGATGGTGACACGTTAGCTCATTACAAACTTTGTAACTTCTTCACTAATCATATTTTTTTAATGTCTACAGTAATTACTTTTAACAAATTCTTTTTTTGTTCTTAGTTTTGTTCCATATCAGGGTGTAGTTCAGAAAATTGTGGAAAGTTTTGCAGGTAAGTACCCACGTGCTTGGACCACGTGGGGAGAAGTTCCACAATCTCATAGAGATATATGGTTTAATGAATTCAAGGTTAATTTTCTGTACAATGAATTTCAAAGTTGTCATTGGACTGTTTGAGATGTTCAATTACTAATATACTTCAACTTTGGCACAGAAATACTACTACTGGCATCCAGACAATGAAGCCCAGATACGGCGTAACTTTGAGTACAGAGGGGCAGCTCGACTTAGGGACATTCTTGGATATGCCAGAAACTACAACAAAAAGCCGAAGTGGTTACCACCTAGTGTTTGGAATGAGATGCTTAAACATTGGACTGAGGATGACAAGTTCAAGAAATTGAGCCAACAAAATAAAAAGAATCGGTTGAGTGATGATGAAGGTTTTGGTCCTTCGTTACATACATGTGGCTCAATTCCGATTAGTGAAAGGAAAAGATGCCTGGTAAGGAATGTGATTATTAAAAAGCGTATTTCTTATATATAATGTATGGTATGAGTTAGGGTTCTCGTTCTTATTTTATATTTAATAGCTGGTTACTTTTTTTTTTCTCTTTAGGGCAAAGCATTAGGTAGGAAGCCCACATGTGAGGAATTGTTTAAGGACACCCACTGCAAGGTGAAAGATAAAACGTTTGTGGATAAAAAATCTGCAAAAAAATTTGTAAGTTCAATTTGGCACATTTTATTCAGAGATG